>PNEQ01103371.1:0-15012 GCA_003012365.1 Medauroidea extradentata | reverse complement strand
TTTATCTCTCTATAAATTAGCTGCCCAGCTGCGGCTTTGCCCGCGTGAAATTATGTAATGTAAACAGTAACTCTGGATAAAATATATGTTGAAGGCATTTAACAGCTAGCGTACTCAATAACAGTGAGCTATAAATTGTCTTAGCTCTGTGTAAAGAGCGCGCGCAATATGCTCATATGATGTCATAGTAATTCCCATTGCAAAGTCTTACTCGGGATACGAACCTGTAACCCCACCCCTCCCACATCACAAGCTTTATACAATAACTGAGTAAATGCTTAAAGGCAGGTCGTGATAATTCTTTCATATGTAGTGGCTACAGTCCAAAGAGGTTTTATCCATGAGCAGGTTGGCAAAAAGAAACAACTGTTGAATTATTTATTCACGATAATTCTTTTTTTTTTTTTTTTTCGGGAGACTGTAACATTTTACTGCTTTTCACATCCTTAATTTTGGAATTTCATAAAATCCTGAATTTGATTTGTAGATATTTACATAAGCTTCATTCTTATCAAAAAACTATCTTGATATCTCAACGGGTATAAACGGTACAGATGATTATTTGAAAACGAATTCAATTTTTTTTAAACAGCTTCCAAGGACGAATTTTGAAAATCCTGAAATTACTTTTTTGATATTTACGTAAGATTTATTTTAAAGCAAAAACCATCTCAGTATTTCCACTGGTTTAAGAGATGAGTGAGATTAATTAAAATCGCGTTTTATTTTTTAAGAGTTTACAAGGACGAATTTCGAAAAATCCTTTCTTAGGGGGTGCCTACAGGGCAATGGGAAGCTTCCCTCAAAATTTCATGGTTCTAGGTCCAGCGGTTTGGGCTGTGCTTTGATGAGTGAGTAATATTGCCCAAAGATTTTATGAAATTTGAAAATTAAGGGGGTGAAAAGCCGTAAAATGTGTTTTTCATTAATCCGTGATTTCTCCAAAATAATTTCAGTTAGTAAAATATTTTTTTAAATGATGCTTAAGTAAATATATAAAAAGTATTCTTTACAATTTTTCGAAATTCTTCCTTGAAAGCTGTTAAAAAATAAAATGTGATTTCAAATAATCATTATTTGTAAGAATGAAGTTTATATAAATATCTACAAATAGAATTCAGGTTCTCATGAAATTCTAAAATTAAATAGGTGAAAATCGGTAAAATGTTACAGTCTCCCGAAAAAAATAGAATGATCACGGATAAATAATTCAACAGTCGTTTCTTTTTGCCAACCTACTCATGGATAAAACCTCTTTGGACTGTAGCCACTACATATGAAAGAATTATCACGGCCTGCCTTTAAGCATTCACTCGGGTATTGTATAAAGTTACTGGTGTGGAAGGGGTGGGGTTACGGGTTCGTATCCCCTGCAAGACTGCGATGGGAATTACTATGACATTATACGAGCATATTGCGCGCGCTCTTTACACTGAGCTAAGACAGTTAATTATAGTTCACTGTTATTGAGTACACTAGCTGTTAAATGCCATCATCACATATTTTATCTAGAGTTACTGTTTACATTACATAATTTCACGCGGGCAACGCCGCAGCCGTCCGGCTAGTATATATATATTTGTATGTATGTATGTATATATATATATATATATATATATATATATATATATATATATATATATATATATATGTGTGTGTGTGTGTGGGGGGGGGGGGTTTACAGAGTAACGTATTTACTAAGGTGCTTTATTATTTGAACATTTGTCTGCGACATTTAACGATACAATTAAAAGAAGTAGTAATTGTCATATAATGGGTTTAAATTATTATGTGTGTGAATTAAATGATACATTTATTTGTGCAAATTACATTTTAAATTCACGCTCATCGGTTATCAAAATAATATGAGCAACAATTTTAATATTCTCACCACTGTAAGCGTTGTAAAGTTGATTATCGTTTTCTAAACAGTCATACGACTGGAATTAAGCAACTTTGTATGCCATTTTCTCTGGATCCATAGACAAGGGTGGGATCTCTGCACAAGTTTTAACTATGGACATGCAGACAACCGCGTGTGACGTCAGCACGACAGAAACAGCAGCACGATCGACAATCCAGGATTAGATAGTGGTTATATTTAGGCCGTGTCGCAGAATATAAAAGTAGTAACAGCAGTGTCAAGATGTGATTTTCAATCGTACTCGATTTTTTTACTGTCATGATGTCACGGTTCGTAGAAGTTTGGTTAGACTGCAGTTTAGTAGGACCTATTTTATTATCTATGACGCAATTGACACGAAGTTCATTCACATTTATAATTTATAAATATATAATTTAACCGCATACTGCAGAAAGGCAACATGTCCACTTTTATGAACTTTGAAAGAACTGTGCAATGGGAGCGCATGACTGGATTTATTTGCTTGGACATACTCCATTGCGAAATAAATGACTGTCAAAATAAAACCAAAAATAAGACAAGAAAACATAAATAAGCAGAGTATGCTTTAGTCATCAGGATACATACACAACATGAAATTCCAAAATTGGAGTCTGGTCTTGTTTTATCTGACCAGATTCCAGTTTTGGAATTTCATGTTGTGTATGTATCCTGATGAATAAATCATACTCTGCTTATTTATGTTTTCTTTTGTCAATCGTTTATTTCGCAATGTAGTATGCCCAAGCAAATAAATCCAGTCATGTCCAATTTTCATTATTTTGCACAAAGGGAACTTGTCCTGGACTGGTTTCCTACCTGCAGTACACAGACAATATTGACGGTGTTGCCAGGTATTCCTCTGATATCGTGCGGACATGTTTTCTTCTGTGATACATGATCCGTTGACCCATTCACAACCGAAAAGGTAAATGTGAAAATGTTGGACTTGTTGCCTTTAGGCAGTATGTGGTCCAGTTGAGATACAAACAAATCGCATTATTTCTTGAAACGTAAGTGTTGGTTTAAACCAATATCCCCAGTACCACATGGTTTTATTTACTTTCCTGTGCGCCTCGAGAGCTGGTACAATAGCAACCACGCCGTAGAGGAACAGGTCTGGACACTGGAGTTGAAAATTTAACCCGTTATGATTGATTGGCGCCACTTGCACTCTGGGGTTGTTTTAACATTGCGTAAATGGGACTACAAGGAGAAAACTCGTGTCGAAGCTGCTGGGAGAACAGCTAGTACGACGCCAAACTGCAATGTTAAAACAACACTTCATTGCTAGTGGCGCTTTCAGTCATTGGTAGATAGGCGAGTGTCCAGACCTGTACTTCTACGACCGTGATAGCAACGATGAAAAAAGCTTACCTTGTCGCTTCTGATACTACTTATGTATACTATGGCCACGTCGTGTTGCATTACATAGAGGATACGTCACTCTGTAAAAATAAATTATCTTTTGTTTTCATTAGGGTGCATGCACAGTACGTATATGACAAGCAAAATTACACTCGTCGTAATGTATGAGGTTTTGGATTTAACACAAAAAATGATACCGATATATAAGTATTATTTTACAAACTCTCTTCTTTCTACCATCTTTGAACTATCGTTCTTCCAGGAGCGCATTCAAATTGGCTCCATACAACCTTTTTATTCATGTGGCGTATGTAATTTCTTGTCAGGTTGAAATATTTTCTCTATGCCATTGTTTCCACAATTTTTTTTTCTGCCGTCTCGTTCACGTCGTCAGTTTATCTGATTCCAGCGTTAATGTCAATAGAAGGCAAGTAGTGCTGCTGCCTATTGTATAGTAACAAAGTTTTCCGTTCTAAAACTGAACGTTTGCTCAGATACAGAACTACTAAAACCACGTGACTCAAAGTGACGTGAGCAAACTGTTGATCTTGTCTTTGAATTGTGAACATAACACTAACATTATTTTGATGTTTACCAAATAACGCACTAGTAATCTGAGACCGTACTGTTAGAAAAACTGATTGTCAACTTGTGAGAGCCGACCTCCGTCGCAAAGTCGGTTAGGCGAGGGTCATGGGTTCGAATCCCAGCTGGGGTATTTCAGTTGTGTTGTTCCTTCATCTCAATTCATCTTCATCGTCTCTAAGACCTCGCTGTCAAGAGCGGAGTGTAAGACAATTTTATTGAATTTCCAGTTTTTTAGTCATAACATTTATTCAAGTTGTATTAACAAAATGTTCACTTCAATGAATCATAGAAAATATTATCGGTAAACTGTTTAACGTAAATATTATTGGAATCTTATTTCTAATACAGAATCATTACAAGAGAATTACAGTTTATCTTTCAAGAATTCTCTTGCAATGATTCTGCATGAGAAATTAATGAAAAATTCCATTAGTATTTACGTCAAGCAGAGTATCAAAAATATATTCTATGCTTTGTGTAAGAGAAAAATTTGGTAATACAGTTTGAATAAATGTTATGGCTTAAAATCTAAAAAAAACCCTATGAAATTGTCTAACATTGCCCCTTAAGGGCCGTATAACCCTCTCATGTCATCATGTGAACATGCATCCGTAATTTCCTGTAGAAGCAAGTATCAGTATATAACTTTTTTTGCACTCTTTTTATAAACTTTAAAATTGCTGAAAATTTAACAATTATTTATACATATCTAGCTGTCCCGGCAAACCAATCAATACCAATAATTTTTTTGGCACCCTCTTTCCAACCTTCTACTCCCTTTTTCAAACTCTATTCTCCTTTAACACATTACAACTCAAACAATAGCATTATCCGTGAAGACACGTTATAAACAGCCGTGAACGACAACGCAGTACTGCAATAGTTTCTCTATTGTTGTTGATTCGAAAGTCAAAATTTACATTAGGTAAAGTTAAAAATTGAAATTACGAAGAAGTTTTAATCCTATGTTTTTTGCTTGAAACTTTCAGGAGTGCTCTGAAACAGCAACACACCGATGTTTCATCGCGATCATGTGAGTGTTTGTAATGACGCGTACCAGACAAACACACCCGGATTGTCAGAAAGTATATGTACCTGGGTAATAAAAATGATCCTCTTTGTTGCGACTGTCTTGGACCTGTCATATATCAAATGCGTTTGAAGGATTCGGCGCAGCATACAACGCCTAGAGTATAGGCCGTACTGTGTACACGTGTGTTTTGTGTTATTCTCTGCACGCAGGCGGTGGTGGACATTCACTATAAACAACGTGTGGGATATATATTATATATATATATATATATATATATATATATATATATATATATATATACATACACACATGCACACATACATACATACCCCATACATATCTATACATACATATATACATACATATATACATACATACATATTGCATACATACTACATACATATATATGTATATATATATATATATACATACAGTGCGCTTTAATTGACGTACATAGGCCACTGTTCTACGGAATGAACTTTTGGCGACCAACAAGTTTGTATTCAAGATGCTGGACCCGAACGAGAGGAAGACGGGGTTAGAGTTTATAAGCACTTGTTGACTCGCCTTAATAAAGGGACTACTTCTGGGATTCGCGAGGCACGTTGAAGGAATTTGAATATCCCCGGAGTTTACGATATAAAGCGTGTAAGCGCATCGGTCACGTGGGTAGCGAGTGAAGTGAATGTTTTAAATGTTGCGAGTCGATATTATGGTGCCTTGCGTGTTCGTGCACGTAGGATTACTTCAAGACGAAAGAAAATCAATCAATAAATCTTAAATCTCTTCCCCCGATTTGTTTATTTAAATTAATTAGTTTATACACTATAGAATTAAGCTCTTGTTCGGTCTACAACCGTTATAAATATTAAATTTTCGTGATTTAAAGGTCCTGCAGTATTTATTCCCACTAATTTATTATGTCATATAGAGCCTCGAAAAATTGTTCATTGACTACTGCCCTACTGAGAAGTCAGTTTCACTCGAGACCTGGTAGCAAAGGATTCTATATTTGTTTAGAGGTCATTATTCTTATTGGATCAGAGGTGTCCAGGGCAAGCCTAATAATGGATAGACATATGGAAAACGGGGTAAAAACGGCTATGCGTTTGAAATCTAACGTGCCAGAATAGATTCGTGAAACTGACGTACAGCTAGTTATCATACAGTTACTGAAGTGGACAGCTATGGTGTTTTGGAACATAGCCAGTCATGAATTGTTTCCGCGAAAATTATCAGTCCCTAAATTTCTTACTTATAACAAAACATATGTGTCATCACCCTTAAATTGAATGTAGCACTTATCTTCGAAATCTGTTAGTAATAATAATATTAATATTAACAGTAATAAATCGTCTTTATTTTCATTTTGATGAAGTTAGGCATTAACGCTTTCTCTTACACTTAAACATGCATTGAAGGAATACCTTACACTTAAGATTGGTTATATAAAACCTTAGACTGACATTTGTTTTGTTAATACACAAATATGTCTCTATTTACTCCTACCGTAATAAGTTAGAGGAGAAAAATCTAAATAATAAATAACGGTACACACCAACAAAAATATAAAAAATAATAATAGTAAGTTTACGTAGCAATTATCAACTAAACTGCACCTAACATCAACTATTTTTAATGTATATATAAGCAAAAAATTTAGTATAATATAACTAATAATAATTAAAACACAGAAACACATTTTTACACAAAGTAAACTCCATCACACACACTCGGATCTACACACTCTTACAGGCCGAGAAACTCGGTTATGGATATAAATAACAGCCACAAATGTACAAATGTACTAATTTACACACAGGTTTAATTTTTAAAAGCTTCTTGCAATGTGTCATGTTACGAAAGAAAGAAGTATTTAGAACATACGCCGTTGCAGCAACACACATGTATATTAATAACTTTGCTCTATCGTCTTAATTTTTTTCCTTATTTACTCACTTCTTTGTGATTATGTTGTGAGTGGTATAATCGATGACATGGGATTCAAACCCATAATCACGTAGTTGTAACGTAACACGGAAGCGACCTCCACAATGGAAATCGACATGGCTTTCTGGTTGTTTGCAACTCGAGGCTTTGTATTAACGCCACACATTCTCGACGTTGGCATGGAACTGCGTAGCCAAATTAACACAGTTATGAACAAGGCTTGGAACATTTCTATCATTAATAAATTGAGAAATGGCGCTTCATAAAGACTTGTGACCAACAACCAAAGTAGATCTGCAGACGCACATGGAAGTTACTGAAATCCAGCAATGGTAAAAATTTTATTACAGAAAAATATTGTTTCTGTAGATATTTAAATATGATCATTTTTTGGCCATTATTCTTCGCAATATTTACACAGTCAACGTTATTTTTGTCTGGGTTTTATATTTTTGTATTTGACTAGACCAGTGAGAATATTAGAGAACTGGCACTAAACGTCTTTAATTCTCCTGCAAACTTTTGAAACATGTGAAATGGTTGTCATCTTATAATATACCCGGTAGTATGCTACTTCGTCGTTAAGACTATTTTGGCAACAAATATAATCGCGATATTCCATCATCACGAAATCGACATTATAAGTATTATAACACTTTCCATGATTTTGTGAACGTAGTGGAAACGAAATTGTTATGAACTCTTGATTGAAAAATAAGTAAACATAAGCAGGCTTTGGCAAGCAGACCATTGAATAGTAATGTTTCGTAGCCAGGAAAAAGGATTTATGAATGTAAATAGTAAACACTGGACACAAATGTGACTTCAACGAGGATACAAGTTGCCACATACAGGATGATATAGGGACGTGTGACGATATCGACGGGGCCTGTCTATATAGACACCAAGGTCACTCCGATACCAATGTGCTCCAATACGTGTAGATACGTTCGCCTTATAACTGTTTCATCACATAAGCACTGACAGCATAGATAAAGTGGGACTGAAGACCTTAAAATTGGGTGGCTGAAAATAAACATTAATCACAATTATAATTTTTAACATTGATAAAACTTTCACTACCTCTGTGTTTAGCTTTATCGTATCGTATTTGATAATGTACAAATAAGTTCCTAACAATTACATATTAGAGCATTTAACAGCACAGACCAATGAATACGGACCCTTGTTTTTTGCAAAAATAATTTTGCCTCACTTTGTTTCCGTGGCTTACGTGCACATATGCAGTCAGTTCTGCTTTGTGGTCAGCGATTGTATAATTTAACTGTCACGAGACTTGAGATTCTACCGGCAAATCACAGACGTGTGGTGTTGCAGGAATGTTATTGTAATTGGCTCAGTCAAATGAGATACGGCTCTTCATATAGACACGCTGCCAATAACCATGAAGCATAGTTGCAGATGTGCACGTAAGGAACTGAAACAAAGTAGGGAAAAATTATTTTCGCGAAAAAACAGGGTCCCTATCAATGAATAATAATGCTGTAATCCATCTTCTTATTCAACCTGTATGTTAATTATTAGAAAGCATACCATAATGTTGCCAGCAAACATTTTTGAACGTAAAATGGTCCATGACTCTATAGTCATCAGTTTTATACAAGCAGATCCTTTTTTTCTAACCTGGGTCTGTGCAGCACGTGGGGAAATGACTGAAGAATAATTTGTAAGACGAGGGAGAGGAGGAAGGTATATGGCTCGCCATATCGCTGCAGGTGTGTCAGGGTACGCGAATGTATTTTTTTACGGCATCTTGGAGCTATTCAGAGGAAAGTAGCGTCGCTTTATTAGAAGCTGCAAGGAACTTGGCCGCATCTTTGCATCCGCTCTTCTTCGTTCTCATACCTTACACAAAATTGACGGAATTTAAAACATATTTCTGTCCCAAAGCGAGTCTAATGAAACATCCTATTTCTTTAAATACTACTCAACTATGCGATAAAGCAAAACACACACTAACATAAGATTTTATTCACTGCAAAAAATTCTTCGAAGCTGTTTATCTTACTAAGAAGAGTTCCTTGTAAAGCAAAGTAACCTTTAAACGCATGTATTTTTTATAATGCAACGAATTAAATATAATAATTTGTTGATGATAATGCTGTTTATTGTACCAAACAATTTTTTAAACAAAAAACTTGTCCTATTAAAAATAGACCAAAATTTATCAAAGTCCTTACAAATCAAATGTTTTATAACAATGCAATTTTTTGTTACCATCACTGTGTTCTGTAAGCAAATATTTTTCTACTTAATGGTTTGTTTTAAAACTATAAATATATTGCCGCAACAGATACTGTGTACTGGTAATATATATATTTAAGAGTAGGCTAAATGCTTACAAGGTTGGATAAGACCTACAATGGAGCTGAAATTAACATAACTTATTTTTCATGCATTATTGAAAACTTGTATAAAAATGTCTCCATTAATATATTACGCAATTTTACAATGATAATAAATAGTGACTTTACGGCAGATCGTATAAGCCCGTTGACTTACACTATGCGTAACGGCAGAAAAATAAGAATCTAATAGAATTTTTTCTGAGAGTCTTTAATACAAAAAAAATTGTAAATTTTTGTTGTAGAATACTATAAAAATTCTCATATTCTTGTACAGTGAAATTAGAAATGACGGTAATTTGTTTCGCTGTGACGAATGCGTATGTTTTTGATCTGCAGCACGGTCATACTGTATTTTTGAATCCATATTTATTGTCAGTAATATGAACCTGTCAACTATGTTACCGTAAAACATTATATTATTTTTCTCTTTAGTTAACCTTCTAATATTCAGTCAGTTAATTAAAAACAATTTTTGTGACAAATGCGATGTATTTTATTTGCGTTATGTTCTGACTATGTCACGCAAAGGCCAACTAAAATACATTTTCATAGAGTTTATATATATATATATATATATATATATATAGAGGAAACTAGAAAATTATAGAAATATTTGGTTTTATAAGAATAAATTAGTTCCTCTAAAGTTCCTTAACTAAATATCATTAGACATATACTAAATATGATTTATATATTCTGTCTCCAGTTACTACACCAATATAGACATATTCGTTGGTGTAGAATAAAGTCAAGCAAAATTTTTTAACATTCTAACTATGAATGTTAATTAGTTTCGATTTTTCAAACTATTGGCTTGAAATTTAAATAAAGTATTACACGTATGAGATGTCAACTCGCTCAAGTCCGTTATTAAACCATTATATATGACTATGTATGCTACCAATAAGTGATTCATTTAACCCTAACTTCCAACATTTTAAATCAGAAACATCGTACGACCAACGAGTCTAGTGAAGCCCTTAGGGTATTAAAAGGGAAGTTCAAGTAGGTGAAAGATAGATTACCGTTACAAGTTTTCTCTGGTGCGGATGGAGATTATAAGGTATCGACATTCACATCCCAAACGGCATTACCAATGTTTTGTTGGATATTCATATGCTACATGTAAAAATTTTAATAATAATAAATGCCTGAGAATGGTTGTTCATTGCAACTGTAATTTGTGCAAATTTGATGATATTTGGCAACATGAAGTGGAAACCACTATAGGAGGCGAAATGTAAGTTCCGTTGTATTTTTATAGTCGGTAGTGCGAATTTTTTTATAGTCCATACTGCGACATATTTTTACAATTGTTACTGCGACATATTTTTACAATCGTTACTGCGACATATTTTTACAGTCCATACTGCGACATATTTTTACAATAGTTACTGCGACATATTTTACAGTCGGTACTGCGACATATTTTTTTCGCCGAACTATTATAAGTGCCGGTAGATTTTCTTGTTAATTTACACTCTGACCGATTTAATAAACGCTTGTCTTTATACGTAAGTATAGAAGACTTTTCCTCCTTGACAGAACCAATTAGAATTACTTTTAGCCAATCCAGAACAACAGTGATATGAAAGAAAGCATTTGAACGCGAAGAGTTCAAATCGTCCAGCCACTGAAATGTTTCCGAGCAGCGGTATTTAAAAATGCATCTCGTTACGAAAGTTTAAGCAATATGGCTGTTATGTTATACTACTTTATGTTTCAATATTCAAGAGACGTAATAGAATTTATTTTGTGTTGGTTTTGGATAAGACTTCAAGGATGCGTTCGTTGAAATAAACGAATGCAATTGGTTCACAGTTTAATGTGACACTTCTTGCAGAAATTCGAGAAAATTAAGAGTTCGAAGAAATTTTAAACAGAGACACTTTCTTCCTGGTCAAACGTGAAACTGGATCAGCAGCCAGTGAACTAATTGCTTATGTCAGCGCAGACATAGTACAAGCTTACAGGTCATGCAACCCGAGAAATATTTCTGTCCCTACATATTGTTTGCAGATCATAGACGATGGTCAGGGCCATTGATTTTTGGTAAAAATAATTTGGAACCAACTTGATTCTGTGTATTAAATGAACATCTGCAGCTTTGCTTCATGGTTATCAGCAGAGTGTATTCGTGCAGAGGCATAGCTCATTTGACTGAGCCAATCAGAACGATGCTACTGCGACATTACAGTCTGTGGTTTGCGGGTAGAATCCCGAGTCGCTGAGTTGTAAACTTTCAACCACTGACTTTGAGGCACAGCTGCAGATGTTCACATAAGACATTGCAGCAAGTTGGTGCAGAATTCTCTTCACCAAAATGTCAGTCTCTAGCGACGCTACTCAACATGTCGGGAACAAGACGGACTTTCCGCAACTCCATAATGATTATCGTATTCATTAACTCTGCCGTGGTTCGAAAAAAAAACGCCACATGTAGAGAAGATCTCCTGTGCGGAAACAAACACCTGTGGTAGGTTTTTCGTGGCAGGGCAAGTTGACATAACGTTACCGGAGTTTTAAAATTATCACCGTTAAGTTTCTAATGAAAATACCCATGTTAAGAATGATTCAGACGTCTTCAAACTACAGGTTGCAACTTTCCGCTACTAAAGGCTATGTCTCGAGTTCTCGCATGGGTGTTCTGGGCTGTGCTTGATTTGTATTTAAATACACATATTGAAGTTTTAAAATGTTTATTTTTAGTTTCAGTATTTTTACGATACGAATAATTTTTATTCTTCATTTTTATTAGCCTGCATTGTCTTTATACACTGTGATTTTTTTTTCTCAGTTTGGTATATCAGTTGATTTTAGTGTAGTCCTTAAAACGGAAACATGCAAAATATGACTTTAATAAGCCATTACGCGAAAACTATGACAGATGAAAAAATTTCATAAGAGCCAAATTTAGTCATATTTTATAAATAAATAAGAAAAAAATATTTGGTAAAAATAAATAAATGGTGATGAAAATTGCGGTAGCCCGTGCCCTAAAGAGGCCGTATCAGTGTTTCAGGCGCATGTATGTAACCCGCATTAACTCCATATAAATCAAGGCTAATTTTAGGTTCGCTATAGCAATAACAGTATTACACATATCTACACAATCTTCGCATTTTATAAGAGACAGAGTCGTTCGCTGTGTTTGCCGAAGTTAAGTATAAAGAATGGTTGCTACAAATTTTACAAAACTTATTTTTCATATCACGTTCATAATGCAACTGTTTGTTATGCTTGACTTCGGCAAACGAACGACTGTGCCTTTGATATATCGCAAAGATGACGTTGATATGTGTAATACTCATATTGCTATAGCCAACCTAAAATTAGCCTTGATTTATATGGACTTAATGCGGGTTGCATACATGCGCCTGAAACACTTAAACAGCCTCTTAATTACGTATTTCATTGACTGGTACTCTTCATTTTTTTTATTGCACACTTCCGTCTGTTAAAAACTGTACGGCAATTCGGGAAATCGAATGGTGTGACTGCTCCCTGTCGGGAAATTTCTCAACTTAAAGTATAACGTTATTGTCGAATGTGACTTACTTATCAACATTTTATTGTACAACCATTTCGATGTCAGTAACCTGGTATCTATAACCCCTCCGTTTCTATGTATGAATCCTTAAAAGTTTCATATACAAAAACCAGATTTACGTTAGTTCCCGTGCCCCAAAAACTTTAATAAAAAAGCAAAACATTCTGGACACAGTAATTTCTGTAATTATGTTACCACCGCGTTATTAATCATTACGTTTTCTGGAAATTCCGTATACGTCTACCGTTTGAAGTATCAGCAATTTGCAATCTGTCTTTGTGAAGAAATCTAAGCGCTAAAAACTAATTATCGTGTATATTATTGACTCGAATAATGTTTGCAGATATTTCAACGTTGGACTAGGTGTACAGAGAATTGTGTTAGTTTTAAGTTAATACTGCAAGATCGTAATATTATTAAGTACATACTATCTGTAAAATGAAATATTTTCGATTTTAGAACAGCTCATGTAGTCATCAAATATCAGTTTATATTACATCAGCTGATGAGCAAATATTTGCTATCCAGTGTAATCAGGCCTTTCCGATAGTGTAAACCCCACGAATTAAATAAAAAATCCCGATGTTTAATGCTAGTGAATTAAAACCCGTTTCAGGAATAAATTCCACTGCATTATATCAAAGAAACCTTCAAGGAAATGAAATGTTAAAAGTATGATTACTATTTTACGATAGCCCAAATTTAAAGTAAATAATACCAACCATTTTGCAGGCTTAAGTTTATATATAGAGATATATATTTGTATGCCTATATATTGTATATGGGTGAGGTTCATATTTGAAACCCAATTTTTTCCCTAACAACAGAAGGGGGGGGGGGGTTGGATGATATAAAACCGAGCTCAACTGAACTTGCATGGCTGACTTTACATTTTCAAACAAAATTAAGTCTGTATCGCGGTGACGGTTGTAACATATATGCATTATCGGCTTGTTTCGCGAAAAAAAGTTTAGCATTTCCATACGTTCCCCGCAAAGGGGACTCTTCTTTAGTATCCGCAAAAAACCCTAATTATAGCCTGAAAAAAAGAGCCGCATTGTAAAACAAACCATACGGTGGAACGTAATAAAGAGAGTCATATATGTTGGAGCGGGTTGAAATGTAAAAGTCTCTTTGTGTCTGGATTCAGTACATCCGTCCATCGAAGCGTCCTCATCCTGAACATTGAATATCTAAACTTATAAAAATGCGCAAGGAAATAGTAACAAACGAAACATACATCCGTTGGTCTAACTTTGGGAATGCGTTTATAAATAAAGACGATTGCATTTTGTTCCTGTTAACTTAGGCTGTGTCTACGCCGTTACTGTAATTCATATCTGGCATAAGTTTTTTTTAAATATTGAATTCTTCAATAAAGTATTTATTATTTCTTAATGTGAACTACCTTGCTTATAAAAAACATCAGCTACTATATCAGAATGTTTAATTAAGTAGTAAATACACATCTGTGTTAAACTCAGGGCTGGAGTTTGCAAAATATGGAATTGTTATTCAGTGATGTTCTGTACATATTACAAACTAGATCTCCACCTTTCTGGAATATGCAATAAAGAAGTATTGACGTTCAACACTTCTGATGTTGCTATGGCAAATCAGCTGGTGTATTCGGAATATTTTGAGGGAATCGTAATAATAACCGTTGGATATGTCAAGAGATAGAAACAAAAAAAAATTGGAACTATAACACCTAACCTTCTACTTTACTTATGTGTATTTATCCACTGGTATTGCAATGTTACTATTCAGACTTTATTAGTTGCAAAGTTTAATGACTTCGCAATCTTTTACATAAAGTCTTTATGGGTTAATGCATACATGTGTGATCATAATTAGAAGTAAATAACTTATTCTAACACCTTAAGGTTGTTCAAGTGGGGAAAAAACATAATTTTATATTTGTATGAAATAGTGTTAGTTTTGTACACATTACTTGAGAGTACATATACCTCTAACGCAAAAAAAATTAGCTCATCTAGTTTTCCCGTAATGGCACTTCAAAGTCAAAATTTGCGTATTTTTACTTCATACAAAACTTGGAAACCAGTTAACATAAAGAAATGAAAAAAATCATATCAAAACTACGCGTTACTGTCTATGGCCTATAGCATTTAAAACCCGTTACAAAAAATGTTTATGTTAAATAAAAAATTTCAAAATTAAAATTTTTTTTGGTACTTTTAGAAATTTATTTTAAACACAGAAATATTTTATAATGTGTTTGTATATG
>PNEQ01103370.1:0-96367 GCA_003012365.1 Medauroidea extradentata | reverse complement strand
TTAAATAAAAAATTTCAAAATTTAAATTTTTTTTGGTACTTTTAGAAATTTATTTTAAACACAGAAATATTTTATAATGTGTTTGTATATGCTTCAAGCCGTAGACGGTGACGTGTAGTTTTGATGAGATTTTTTCCATTTCATTATATTTACTGGTTTTCAAGTTTTGTATGAAGTAAAAATATGCAAATTTTGACTCCGTAGATAGGCTGCGTTTGTGTGTGGGTGAGGCAGGAGCGGTAAGGTTGCCGTTGACCGGCGTATGTAATGTATTATCGCCTCTCCGCGCAAGCCTCAGCTGGCGTTCAGACCTTTACTATTATCCTATTTCCTATAGGACTTTAAGAGGTGATCATATTGTTTTATTTGCGGGAAGCATAGTTCAAAATCTAACACTTGTTTCTATGGTTGGGTTTTTCGAATCAGGCTGTTATTTTTCCAGATACGGTAGTCTGGGAAAGCCGTTTTTGGCCATTTTTGGGGGTCCGAAAATGAAGTTTCTAATAAACATGCAGAATTTTTAAAACTATAGTGACATAGTTTGAAGTTTGTGTTCTTTTGTGTATATAAAATATAATGCGCGTTAAATATTTTCGTCAATATAAGAACAGTCGTAACTCGCTGCAACGCGTTTGAAGTGCAGGTAGGGAAGATCCTTTATACAGATGATGGAGGACATTAAACAGAGTATTTTGAGATGGTGAAATAATACATCACAAAATCCAGAAGTGTTCTTTGCTGTATAAATTTATGTATTGCATATAAACCTAACATCCGTAATGAAATACAAAATACTACTGATTATACAACATATTAAATTTGGATAAATAATCGATGGTTCCATGAAAAATCTGAGAAACAATATTACACTAACCCGAAAGATTATTGAACTCACTTAAGATTTCCAAAATCACCCCAGAGAGTAACTAACCATTGCACTATAGTGGCCGACACTTGGTGTGGTTTTATTGTAAAATAAATGTATTACCATCACGGCCGTAGAAGAACAGATCTGGACACTCACCTGTATATTTGACCCCCTTGTTTGGCTGTAGTTCACCAAGTTACCGAGAATATTGTGTTTTATTGGCGCTGATGTTACGGCGGTCGGACTAAACTCCGCCCACTTCCTTTCCGCTAAGATAAACAATTTATTAAAACGTATTTTTTATCAATTTACGAAATACTTTCTTCGCTCACGAAACCCCAGAGGAAACTACAGACTAACTAGTAGGTATGTTCCTAGCTGCTTGTTGCGTTGTATAACATCATCAGTGCACCAACATTTCATGCACCGTTTTCATGCACGAACGGGACTTATCGCTGCTCTGAACAATTGCTTTGAGATGTCATTTGATGCTATGAAAGGTGCATTGTCTATGGAAATAAAACAGAATAGTTAACTGAACTACAGGCTAGAAAAAAATACAATGTTTTCTTATGGTTGGTTTGGCACAAAGACAAAATCTGCCGCAAGGTGAGCTGGTACCGCTAACATAGTGATTTTAACCTTACAGTAAATGGAAGAATCACATATATTTGTTTGTGGAATATTATGTCTGTATTGTGTTTCATTATCTACTGACATGTTTTAATTTATAATATTTATTTTTTACTTTCAAACAAATAGGTACGTCTGTAGGACGTATTTACTCATGTAAGCGGTGGAAATACATATTTTTATACAATGTCGAGGACACATATTTTAATTTTTCCTTACATTTAGACGTCAGTATGGGCGTGAAACCCCGGACGGAAGGTCAAGCTCCCCTGAAATTAGCGACTTCTTCCTAGGGGGATTCGCTTTTGGCAATGAAGAATTGAATTGGTAAAATTAATTAATGCTTAAATAGTTCCTAAACAGTGCTCTGAAAGAAAGTTTATAAGTGCTAGTGGTAATTGAATTGGTAAAATTAATTAATGCTTAAATAGTTCCTAAACAGTGCTCTGAAAGAAAGTTTATAAGTGCTAGTGGTAAGTGGGCTTTGCATATCGTCGGCAGGGAAGTCATTGGAGACGGTGACATACAACCTGGTACAAGCACACGAGTTGGGATAGGAGTCGACCATGGCCTATATTTAAGAATCATTGAAGCATTATTCTGGAGCGATTTCGGGAAACCATGGAAAATCAAAATCAGAATGGCCGGAATCGGGGATCGAATCCGGATTCTCCCGAATGTGAGTCCAAAGTGTTACCGTTGTGCAAACCCGCTCGGTTATGAAAAAACTACTAAAGTTGCTTCATTTTGCACCTGGAAATCCTGTCAGGAAAACTGCTAAAACGACTGAATTCTGCACCTTGAAGTCTAAACGTATTCTTCCCCGCCTCGACACGAGCACCCTTGCTTTCATGAATGACGTTGGTTTATTTGTGCAGTAAAGGAAATGTAGCTAACCACAATCGAAAAATCGTCTTTCCCCGGCGAGTTTTTACGGAGTGCTCCCGTTTCGCCCGCCCTTACGTTCATTAGCTACTTCATTGTAGGGTGTAATTTCTTGTCTGTCAAAGAACGGCAGACGTCTACGGCTTCCCAGGTTGAAAGTCTGTCTCTTTGGATTTGATATCCTGCGCTTGGGTTCACTTCCTTCTCGATATTTATTTACTACGGGCTAAGTGAGCTGGCTGGATGACGAGACGCCGCAAGAATGAGAAGCGGTGAGCATGGAGTGAGTGAGATATTTTGGTCAGCGCTCAACATCGAGGTCTTTAGCGCTGGTGATGGGGTGACATGAGGTGATTACTGAGCAGCGCTGGACTGAAACGGGAGATCCTCGCGAAAACTCACCAACATTGGCATCGTCCGGGATGATTCCCACAAGCTAAAATCCGGGGACCGACCCCAGCTGGAAATGAACCCGGGTTGCCTTTGGCGGGAGGCGAATGGTCTGGCCCCAAGGTGAGCATGGAGCTTTTAATTAATACTGCTCCCTGGTCCACGTGTTCACCCACTCACCCCTTGGCCGTCAGAAGGGTAGGTATGTGCATTAAACCCATGGCTTGCTGGGGAAGTCGATTTACCGGCTTAAGACTATGATCCCTGTTTTCTACTGAGCTTGCGTTGATTAGTTTTTGAGCAGATAACGTTATACCGTCTTACGGTTTCGGGTGATCGACCTGAATTTTCGCTTGCGACAAATTATGCCTTGCGATGCCGTTGGTAAGTGGGTCTTCTCGGTCGTCTCCCGTTTCCTTCTTCCTTTTTCCTACTCATATCAACCTTCATCAGCACTGTAAATTTCGCTGTTAACCTATTACCAAATTTTTTTATTCACTATCTTTTCGCTTGTTTCAGCCATACCTCATAGTTTTTGTAGTGATTTCGAACTGATTATTTTTAACGCACATGAGATAATGCCAATATCGAAGAAACTGTAAGATGTTTTTATAGACATGCCTCTTTATTTACGCCCCCATTTTATGCACCCTTTCACAAATTTTCTTGTTAAAATTATCCAGACTTTACGTGATGTGTGTGTGTGTATATATGTATATATATATATATATATATATATATATATATATATATATATATATATATATATATATATATATATATATATATATATATTCTTTTGCCAGAGAACTGTGCATTATTTCGCAAACTTCCTTCATGCATTTGTGCACTGAATGAGTGCACAGTCTCGAGATTTTCTTCTTTTCAAAGAGTGCGTAGATACCTGAAAAATGTTTGCCATAGGTAGTTCGGAATGAAGCGAGCACTAAAAATTTAACCTTTGATGAGTTTCACTAGCCGTTACTGCATATAATTCTCATAAAATTCTCCATAAACTACAGTTTCCTTACTGCTTATGTGGTTGGCAGCGAAACTGCGCAAAATAGTTCTGTGTATAGTCATATTTACGACAATACCGAAACAAAACAAAATCAACCGAAATCTCATGTAGCTGATTATCTTTTTTTTTTATCAAACTATACTGGTTCCTACCAACTGCTTAATTTATTAATTTACAATCGCAAACATCAAGTGACGTGTCCAGAGAGGTTAGACATTTCCCGTCGTTAGCCGTTACACACGGAAAGATACTAATTGGCTGAAAATAGAACTTAAGGCCTTGCTCTTTAGTTTTGCAATAGTTTCGAAAATATATTTTTTAGCGCAAATTAGTACATACATCATTATTCATCCCTACACTTTTAACACTTATTAGTCCTATATCATCGTTTGTATCTTAATTTTTCTGTTGCAATACACCAAATGGATTAGTAGATTTTTGCCCCTGAAATATCACATATTTTATTGTCAAAACAAGCCAAAAAGAAAGCAAAAAAAAATTTGCTAGCAACCGGTACATTATTTTAAAATACACCCTTGGAAAATTATGTATCACATGACTGTGGACAGTCTCAAATATTTTAAAAGCATTTGGTTAAAAAATATTCGAGTTATTTACATTATTGTTTGAAATAAATGAAAGATCATGGCCTTAAGAGGCCCGCCTACATAGCGCCTTAGCGGCCGTTCGACCTTATGGACGTGAAGTTTTTCCCCACCAAAGTGGGATTGAGTCAACCCTTGTTGTGGAGAAGGTTGTCTCTCGCTCTCTCTCTCTGTTGTCCTCTCGGCTCGGTCTCGCGAATCCTTCAATGTCCCACAACACTGGCTGCATATTTACGTAGGACACATATTACAAGAACAAGATTTCCTCAGAATTTTCAGTTGTTACAAGGTACAAACAGTCACGAGGTCGAAACCTAAAGATTAGATCTACTAATGTTAAATGGTTCTAAGTAAAAGTAACAACAATATCGGCACTAATTTGGAATGTTAAGGCCCTATTCCCTAATTACTTAAGAAACTGATAGAACTGAAACCATTTACCCTTAGTGTGAGGTACCTTAATATCTTTTATATGTCAAACACACTATCTCACGACTAATATTTTCTGTGAAAATACGATTCTCCTTAACCTCTACATCACAACTTTCATGGCAGGTAGGCGGACCCCTTAAGCAGGGCTATTCTGAAGGCTCAGTTTATCCCGAACCATCTTAAGAAGCGTGTAGTAAGCTTGCCAGGGCAAACCAGCAACTTTGCAGTAAGCATGAAACGACAAGTCAAAAAAACTTGCTTCTGTCGTACAAACAGGCGCTTAGTTTGCACCACATATTCAAGGAAAGGCTATCCTGGAACCAAATAGATGGGTTACCGTGAGCTTAATTTAAGCTTATTAAGACAACATTATATGCTTAAAGTTTTAAAAGCAGAGTAAAAAAATAGCATTTTTTTAAATTGCAGTAAATGAAGAAAATTGTTTTTGCTTTCAGATTTTTTAAATGCAAATGAATTTTGTTGTGCGTTTCATAATACTTCAGCATAAGGCCCATAGCGTCTAAGTTCATTCTAAATTGTTTCATTCGGGTGAGTCAGTTGGTTTTTGTTATTTGTAATTTTCCGTAACGTGCAAATTTTGACTTTGGCATGTCGCTATGGGATGACTATGAGAGATAAAACATTTTTACAACGTAAAAATGTAGCCACAAGTAATGTTTACAAAACTAACACTATGTCGTACAAATATTAAATTATGCATTTTCCCCCCTCTTCGAAGCCCTTAAATCTCCGATAAGCACTCTATACGCTGAAACAACACCTTCTTTATGACATATTTCTTCTTTGAAAATCATTTAGAATTTTTATTCTATAGAAATTACGATGACAGGTACTTACATACGCCTGTGGAACCTTCCCGCGTCATATTTTCGTAGACGTTAGTAATTTATTTTAAATTACATTTTTAAGGGGAAAGTTATTAAAAAAATTCTTTTATGCGCCCTGTTTCTTCTCGTTCTTTTTGTAAATTTAAATTTTCTTCCCCTTGAATTATTCATAACGTGTCTGCCACGTTTTATTAAGAATGTACAGGTATCCCAGGCTTTCAGCTTTTCCCGTTAACTTTGCTTTCAATGTATACTTCAATTGGAAGCATTGTTCTTCTTCCAAACATTTTCTTAAGCAGTCTCGTGTTTATCCTT
This sequence comes from Medauroidea extradentata, assembly GCA_003012365.1. Taxonomy (NCBI): domain Eukaryota; kingdom Metazoa; phylum Arthropoda; class Insecta; order Phasmatodea; family Phasmatidae; genus Medauroidea; species Medauroidea extradentata. The sequence goes on along the minus strand of PNEQ01103370.1, from coordinate 90,370 downwards.
TTGGCAGTTCTAAGTTGGTTGCTAACACTGACAGAAAAAAAAAAGTAGATTAATTAGAGCTTTTGTTTTTCATGTTTTGTATGTAGAAAGTTAAGAATATTAGCGTGGTTTGTTTTGTCCTGTTTATATATCACAAGTATATAAACCGACATGTGTATGTGGCCTATATTCCCTATGGACTCAAAAACACGGCTGGAACGAATTTGATTAAATTTACAGGCAATCTTTAGATGAGTCTAGCGGGTGATACTGTCAAGTTTGTTATAGGTTGTTCGTTATAAACTGAGCGTTCAGCACAACTTGTAATTAATTAAAAATACTTTTTATTGGGCCAATAGGTGTTAACTTATCGTTTACACTGGTTTTTAGTTACACTGAAGTTTTCCTATTGAAAAATAGCAAAGGTGGCTTCGAAACGACCGAAATAAAACTGTATGCAGTGCTTACTTTATCGTGAATGGTCTATATCAATCAGGTGAATAGAATTTTTTTTTTTGTCTTTTTGCCAGTTTTGTGTCACATTTTCCCTACAAATTAATAAATAAGTAATAATTAAATAATTAAGTAGGATTGAGACATGGAAGTGTGCGGCATGTCAATGTATATGTTTCAATTCTTGGCTATAGATAGAAGCACGATTATTTCGCGTATTGATTCTAGGTCAGGTTGAACGACAATAACGTATATTTCACTCCTTCTGTGATTAGTAGAGACCTGAAAAATTCGCGTTTTCTTTTGGCCCCAAGCTGGAATTACAGCAAATGTAAGTTCGTGCTACGTTCGCAATTAGCCCGTGACTTATTTGACACTTCCTGGAAGTAGCTTAGCCAATAGTACAGAAGCAACTACATGTAAGCCCATATAACTGCATCATCGAGCAGCCAGTGAGAAGATAATGTCTGCTTGAATACACAGACGTTCTTGAAGGCTAGTCTACAGGGCAGTGAACCCGTGAATTTTTCCTGTCTCTAGTGAATAGACGAGATCGGTTTTAACACACATTTGACGACTGCAAGCCAGTGATAAATACGGAAACAAGTCGTGGAGATATCACGTGCTACACGTTTGCTCCGTTAGAAGCCAATGGATATTCGTCTTCAGCCGGTACACGTATAGTACTGAGAAGTCTAGGCTGTTGCCAGATTAATACGTGAAATACTCGTGCCTCTAGCTATAGATAATTAGTTCTGACCGGGGCTCTAGTAAATACATAAATATCGTATGAGGAGTATGCCCGAAAGCTAGGGTATCACACTCCGAATGTATATTTTATAAATGGGAGCATGTAGGCAATCTACGTACACTGAAGGATGACATAAAATGGGGCCCTACTATGGTGAAGTGCCGGAATGAGAAGGGCTGGGGGAACGGGATGTCCCCGAGAAAACCCGCCGACCAGCGACATCGTTCGGCACGATTCCCACATGCAAAAATTCGGGGACCGAACCCAAATCGCCTAGGGCGGGGGGGAAGCTGCCGCGGCCCCATTTTGTCCTGTTTATGTTTATGGTATAACAGTTCGTGAGTTGCATTGTATTGTTGAGGTTTGCATCGCTGCCGATTTCCCCCTGAATATTCATTTCGCGAATACGAAAAGAAAAAAACTTTACCTTGCCAGATATCATCGCAACAAAAAAGTTAAAACAAAATATTTTTGAGATAACGCATTGTGAAAGCAACTTTCACAGAAAATATATAGCAGATGAGATGGAAAGAATGGATCAAAAAGAAGACAAGCGGACGGCGTGAAATATACTTTTTTTTTTAAGATACCGTTACCTACATTGAAGTCCCTCGTCAAGAGAAACTGAAAAGGAGATGTTTGTGACTTTGTTCGGGAGATTTAATTAATCCTGTCGCCGACGAGAAGAGGGGAACTTGAGCCTGGAAACTTTCCGTGAGGAAAGCTTTGTTGTCCCTCGAGCTCGACTCGAGAGAAATTTAATTGCACCGTGCGAATGAACATTTGATTATTTTACAGCTGTAGTCAATTTACAAGCATAGACCTTCTTCTTGGTAACATCTGGGTGTGACTGAACGAATCGTCAGAATAAACATTTACAAGTATATGGGATTATACGTAAGGGCGTTCATTTGGGGAAAATTGTAATTTTATATTTGCATGAAATAATGTTTGTTATGTAGACGTTCCTTGTGAGTATATTTTCCTCTTACAAAAAAAATTAGCTCAGCCAGGTTTCCCATAAAGGCACTTCAAAGTAAAATGTTCGTGTTTTCCCATCATATACGTCGCGAAAACCAAATGAACATAATAGCCTATATATTTTTAGAGTACAAACTTTTTTGTAGCGTGCTTTCATATACACTAAGCTTTAGCTCGTGACATATATTTTCAACATAAATTATTTTGAGTCACTATGTTATATTGATTTTCGAGGTGTGCACGAAGTTAAAACATGCTACTTAAGACTGTCAAATACTGTAAGAGAAAAACTGCCTGAGTTATTTTTAATGGGAAAATATGCTCCCAAGTATTGCCTGCAAAATTAACACTTACTACATACAACTATAAAATTATGATTTTTCTCCTCTTGAACACTCTTAACGCTGTTGTAGAAATGTACTTATGTTACATTATTTTTAAATGGTTATTTACTATACTGTTGAGTTTGTAATTGTTACAGACTGCCAACGTTAAGGACAGCACTTTCAAAGATAGTTTTATAAAAAAAAATGTAGTAATAGTACAAATTAGATTTTTAAATGTTTGTTGCAATGGGGGTTTACAATAACAATGTATCGGTTTGTGGACGTATGCAATTGCTCATGTTTTGTTGACCGAACTTGTGTTAAATGGCAAAGTACAAATAATAATAATAATGATAAAAGCAACCCCAGAGGAATACGGGCAGTTTTTTTTTTCCGTATGTTAGTGTTCCGACCAGATGTGCCTCAGCCTGAAGACGGGAAGGTTTGAACTTTTGCATTTTTTCGTTGAATGGAACTTGTGTCTCGTTTTCTTCTGCCGTTTGTTGTACACTGTCCACAGTTTTTTGTCTGCTTCCAAATTTTTCATATTGGGAATCTGGTTTACTTTATGTCCGTCTTTGGTGTCTGGAGGTTGTCGAAATGTGACAGATTTCTATCTTTAGAATTCTTGGCACTGAAAAAAAAAAAAAAAGTAAATATGTATATATACATACATATATAAACTGACCGTATTCGTCAGGGATTGATTTTTTCTGTTTGTTTGGGAATTCGTGAAGCGTTGTCTTTTATTTACCTCTGTTAATCAAAACAAAGTTAATTGCAACACACATACGTTATTTACGGATAGAACAACAAGACTCTAGGAGTTGAAACATGGAAGTGTGCGGCATGTCAACGTATAGATTTCAATTCTTAGCTAAAGATAGAGGCATGATTATTTCGCGTATTGATTCTAGGACAGGTTGAACGTCAATAACGTACAATATCACTAGAGCCACGATTTTATACCAACATTTGGTTTCAAAGCGTCATGTGCACATCTGCAGCTCTGCTACATCGTCTGTGATTGGATGATTTTACCCTCACTTGCCTTGGCAGATTACAGACGTATGGAGTCACAATAATCTTATTATGATTTGTGCAGTCAGATGTAAGACCATGTCCCTAACAAAGACAAGCTGGCAATAACCATGAAGCAAAGCTGCAGATGTGCACGTGAGACGCTGAAACAAAGTAGGACAGAACATTTTCGCGAAAACTTCCTGTCCTTGCCCTGTGTAGTAGTTAGGGCCTCGATGTTGTCGCGAAAAGATTTTTGCCTCACTTTGTTTCAGTGACTCACGTGCACATCGGCAGTTCTGTTTCAAGGTTATTGGCAGCGTGTCTATGTTCAGACACGTTACTCATTTGACTGCACCAATCAGAATAAGAGTATTGTGAGTCTGTACGTCTATAATTTGCCAAGGCAAGTGAGAGTAAAATCATCCAACCACAGACGATGTAGCAGAGCTGCAGGTGTGCACATGACGCATCGAAACCAAATGTTGCAAAAATCTTTTCGCCATAAAATCGTGGCTCTAGTAGTAGTCAATTAGCAGCGACTATACGCTTTGAGCAGTTGTGTTGTTGCAGAGACCAAGGTGTATATATTTTAGGATAATTCGTACCTTGCCTCTTGTACTGTGGAGTGTTCCTGACCATACAAGTCAAATGGTTCCTCAGACAGCTCAGTGTTGTGTATAGTCACTGCTGGTCACCGCACACCTTGGAACAGTCCGCGCGACGCCCCTGGAAAAGCTAGTAGTAGACATCAATTTCGAATGAATCTGGTACATATATCTGAAGGTGATAGTATATTGCGGGAAAACTTGACTATTTTCTGGGTTTCAACGTACGCTCAGCTAAGGTTGATTCTACTACATGTTAGAAAGAAAATACGTTTTCTTATGGGAGAGCTCGGCACAGGGAAAATTTCTGCCACTAGTTTCGCTTCGATCGCTAAGAGAACAGATAAATACGAAACCGTAGTAAAATTAAATTTAAATAAACTTGGAAATTATATTTGTCATTTAATTTAATATTAAAGTGAAAAGAAACTAATTTTGCGTTTTAAATTATCAACTTAATAAATCTTAAAATTCAGGAAAGCTCTGTGATTCGTCAGTTTGGTGCATTAGCGATACCAGCGCTCAAGTGGCAGAAATTTTCCCTGTGCCAAACTTATAACATTGATCTTTCTAACCTGTAGTAGAATTAACCTTAGCTCAGCTTAATAAAATATTCCTGGCTTTCACTTGTATGTGGAGTTGTTATTCTATTTGACTGTGCCTATAACACGGCCGTATAAGAACAGGTCTGGACACTCGCCTGGATATTTGACCCCCTTGTTGTTTGGCTGCAGTTCACCAAGTTACCGAGAATATTGTGTTTTATTGGCGCTGATGTTATGGCGGTCGGACTAACTCCGCCCGCTTCCTTTCCACTAAGATAAACAATTTATCAAATCGTTTTTTTTTTATCAATTTATGAAATACTTTCTTAGCTCACAAATTTAAGAAAAGGCTCCAGCAATCTTTATTTACTTTATAAATTTAACAATGGAAAAAAGTGAGCGAAGTTTGAGTATGACCGCCCTAACTGAAGCGCCAATAAAACACAATATTCTCGGTAACTTGTGATCTACAGCCAAACAACAAGGGGGTCAAGCAAAATACATTGTTAGATAGGCGAGTGTCCAGACCTGTTCTTCTACGACCGTGACCTATAAGAATCCCGCCATTGTAATATTTGATACCTGTTATTTGTCTGCAGACAGCTACGTTGTGTCAAGCATATGTCACCTAACCATACATACATGTAGCAAGAAACTACAGTGCTTTCAAGAGTAGGTTGTCGCGAAACATTTTCGCGATATGCCATCATCTTCTGCGTATACTGTTTGACAAAGCCAATCTTGGCCAATTTGTGGGCTTTGAAACGATGCTTCTAACGTGCGTGCTGTCTAAAATGTCGTATTCACAAGGAGTCTGAAATGTGTTTCCTTTTCGCAGATGTGTGTTGTGGACGCATGTTTACTGGTATATGAGAAAAAACCTAACTACGAACACGTTGCACGCATTTTTGTAACCGCCAGCCAGGTGGTTTGTTATAGTATAATCAATTCAAAAATGAATATTCAGTATCAATATTTAAAAAGTATCACTTACTTAAAGTATAAATATTATTTTTAATAAAATTATTTAATTGTAATTTACGACTCGTCGTCGGCATAGAATAGCCATACTGTCAAATTTACTATGTTAAGTCGGGTCTTCAATAATTACGTTTCAATTGTTCCAAATACTTTCAAAACCCTTTAAATAGCATAAAAGTAAGTTTCTAGTAGTTAAAAAAGTGTTTCTGTGACATATAAAGGAAGTTAAAAATTACCGTTAATACAACTCACATAAGTAACATACTTCATACGTCACACTATTTTTCAACGTCTGGAATGAAACCTCGTAATTTTAGTTTACATCATCGGTTTGTTCTGCCGTTTAGTTGGATCTAAACTGCCTACTGGAACATGGCTTTAGGCAGCTGTTTCAACGAAGTATATTTGAAATGTGAATATTTTTTTGTCTTAAATATAATCTGCTGTCAATTCAGCCACTGTGCGAATGGATCCCTAAAGCCCCGGAACCATCCATTTAAGGCCTGAAAGCCGGCCGAGTTCATGCCGTCGTTTCGTCGGGTCGCCGTCGTCGTCCGCTGCAGGTCAAACAAAAAAGTTATTGTCCTCACCCCTGGCGCCCCGAGCACCTGGCGGGGTTGTCCAATTAATTAGTGAACTCTGGGTGAGGAGGGGGGATGATGCGGGAGGGGTGATGATTTGAGGAGGTGAGGGGGTGCTGGAACAAATAGCATATTTGCTGGACTTGTTCCAGCCCGGAGAGCAAACACGGACCTCATCCGGCACAGATGGTCACCTTTCTAGGGCAGTGCTACACACACGAGTCACTGTAGTTCCAGTACGTTCCAGCCTCAGAGAACTGTGAACCCATGGCGATATATCGATCAATCGCATCTTGGTGTTCCGACCAGCTGTCTCAGCCTGAAGACGGGAATAGATTGCAATTCCCGAAACGTTGCATTTGTTCGTTTAATGAAACTTGTGTCGTATTACCTTCTGTCATTTCTTTGTTGTCCTCTGTCCACTGTTTTTGTCTACGTCTGTGTATTTTTTTCTTTATACTGGGAGTCTGGTTTTCTTTATGCCCGTCTTTCGTGTCTGGGTGTTGTCGAAATTTGACTGAGTTCTATATTTAGAATTCTGGCTGTTAAATATAAAAACACTGACAGAATTCCTCTGGGATTGCCTTTTTTTGTTTTTCCTATTTTTGTACTTTGTCATTTAACCTAAGTTTGGTCAACAAAACGCGAGCAATGGCGTATGTCAACAAACTAATCCATGGTTATTGTAAACTCCGATTGCAACAAACATTTAAATTCTCAAATAAAGACCGGTAAATTTAGTTCCCAAACAAAAATTAGCGTTCATATATATTTTAATGACATTTTAAGGAAACAGTCAAATGCATGCTGACGTTATTAGACTTGTATGACAACAATGCCCAAAATTAGCTCTGTTTACAAGTTTAAATATGGTAACTGTCTCATACTGTGTATAGGTTAATAACTTCCAGTACAATTAAGAAAGTGTTTACATTCCGCGAAAGTGCAGAGACAGCTATTAAAGGTGGTTAAAAGTTTATAGTCGACCTTTCATGAAATTTATCTTAAATTTAAAATAAATCTCTTTACTGGCATACAGAATAAAGTGCTATATAAGTTGAGTCAGGATGGAGCGTGTTAATTTCGTATGGTGATAGGTAAATTTAAAAAATTTAAAATATACTTTAAAATTATATTTGAATTAAAATTTCAAAAACTACTTTATATTAAATTACGAAACTTTGTCCAGTGTCTCATAAGTTACTTTACTTCATTGTCAGAAGTTTAGTTGGGTAATGTCGTTAGCCCATCACTGTTCAAATGTGGCACGACACTTTTCATCTGCTTCAAACTTCGGAACACTTCACTGTAATTTGTGTTCTACTGCAGAATATTAAACACGCACGGAAGATTAATTAAAAATGGTCGTCTAGTTGAGATTTGCTAGAGTTAGCCGTTATCGAGAAAATCGTATGTAAATTTAATGTATTTTTGTAACGCCTGAAACGTATGCAGGCATTGCGACTTCCTAGCAAGGCGTGTAACCGTACCAATAGGCATGTTGCAACTGTGACGAATTGGTCATCTAATATATTTAGAGGTACGTAAATTTCGCAGATACATTCCAGGTCAGGTAGGACGCCAATTATGTATACTTCATTGTCATGTCTGTGACTTGCTGGCGGCTGTTATGAAACGCGTTTGACTACTGCAAGCCAGTAGTAAATAAGGAAATAATGCGAAGTGCTATCGCTTGCTACCGGCTTGTACGGTTATAAGCCAATAGATAATCGATTGTGGCCAGTGGGTGTATAGAACTGACAAGTCTAGGCTGCTGCCAGATGAATCCGCGAAATTTACGTACCTCTAAATATATTGCAACACGCGAGGTGCCGCAACGGTAACACGTTGGACTCGCATCCGGGAGGACCTGGGTTCGATTCACGGCTCCCGCCATCCTGATTTCGGTTTTAAATGGTTTCCACAAATCGCTCCAGGTGAATGCTGGGATGGTTCCTTAACAAATATCATGGCCGACTCCTCCCCCAGCTCCTGTCATAGTATCCAATTGTGTCTCATCGTCTGTAATGACCTCGCTGTCGACGAGAAATAAAAATGCAGTTTTATATTTAGTTTAAAAAATAAACAAGTTAAGACTTAAAAAACAAATAATTTAAAAAAACTACTCACACGAGACTAAATTTCAAATCATCAGACCAGTAGAATTGTTTAAATCCACTATAAACACCACTATAAAAGGGCTGATGATCTTTAAAAGGCTAAACAGATTTCCTTGAATCATAGCTAAGAGCACGTCCGATCAAGTCACCTTTCAAACAACAAAAAAAAAAAAAAAAAAAAAACTAAATCAAAATCGGTCCATTGTCAAACTTATAACACCCCTCTTTTTGCGTTGGGGGTTGAAGTGACGTAAAATAACGCAGCTGCTAAGTATTCATTTGTAAAATCAACCATATAGTATCCTACTGCGTTTGTCACGTTAACTACCTAGCCAGTTTCTGGGAAAATCGTCTATCTTATTAAACACGTGTTTGAAAATTGTAAATTTGAAATGTTTTCCGCCATGTGATAAGAGAAAGTTTATGTATTAAGGAAATATTTATTTTAAAATTGCTCCTACGAAATACCTAAGATGTTTTTCGTCTTGTAATTCTGTCATTAATAAGTTGATGGCCCTAGAGCTTGCTTGAAAACCTGATTCTATTGGTAAAGGCAGTGATTTCTGGTGAAAAGAATTCTACAACAAGTTGTTCCAATACCTTACGTGCACACCTGCAACTCTGGTTCATGGTTATTGGCAGAATATAATAGGGCAGCGGCGTGGCTCATTTGACTGCACCAACCAGAACAATGTTACCGCGGCACCACACGTCCGTGATTTGCGGGTAGGACCCCGAGACGTCGATAGTTAAAAACTTCCAATCACTGACCATGCAGCAGAGAAACAGGCGTGCACATAAGGCATTGAAACAAATTGTTGCAGAATTCTTTTCGCAAAAATCACTGGCTCTATCTATTGGTAAATTTAGTGGCATGAAACACGGCCTTAGAAGAACATTTCTGGACACTCCCCTACTTGTAACGTATTTTTTGACCCCCTTGTTGACTGATAGTTGATGATAGAGCAGCTAGCGCGCTGCCATAGACTAGCTAGTAATACAGACGTGAAATGACGTGTCGGCTCGTTTGATATTGGCGAACTTGGCCGCTTATTGGCTGCCCGAGGTTGCTGATGCCAGCCCCGTGTATGTTTGGCTCCTGCATGTTACTACAGGTTTCCTATTGGCCTGGCTGCCGATTATCAGAGCAGCTGCCTCACGCTGATTGGCGGTAGGCGTTTACCGCCATGTTGCTGGCCAGGGAAGCCATTTTGCTTGCGTATGTGACTGAGTTCGCTGGCCTACCGGCTGTTTCACTTCTGTATTCCTAAATATTATGTGGCGCTGCTTTGCTGTGGTCAGGGTTTAGCATGGTGATGATAGGCGATTTTGATGTCCACTTGTTTCTGAAGCCACATGGTGGTGGCATTCGGTTGCAGAAAGTTCTAATGAAAATTAATGTTTGTTCCATCATGGGACAACACAACGAATGTACGTACTGTAAGGAATAGTAAGTTATTGTAACATATTGTTCATGTATAGCCAAAAACTTATCTATGTTCTATGTTTACATGTAGAATCCCGACCACTACAAAGCAGCGCTCCAGCGGCAATACCATAAACTATCAGTGAACAAGGGGATCAAGTTTTCAGACGAGTATCCAGATCTGTTCTGCTAAGGCCGTGGACTGAAAATTTACACTGGAGGTGGCTTTTGATGCTGCTTTATTTACTCTATGAGCCTCTTAATAATAACGTAAATTTTGCAGGTCGCTGCCTAAATGCGTGACGACCGTCACGTGAAGCGACGTTCCCCACGGCAAAAGTTGACCTCTGCGAGAAGTTGGTTGCCCTGTGACAGGCTGCTCCGCCGCGCCAACTAAATTACATTTCCCTGCAGCTTCGGCGTTCCCGGTCCGCCTGCTAAGAAAGACTCTCTCTCTCTCTCTCTCTCTCTCTCTCTCTCTCTCTCTCGTTCACTTTCCGTACCAACCCGCTTCCATTAAAACTACGGCAGGCTAACGTAAAATAATGTTTAAAAAAAACGCAGACATTTATGAAATTGTAAGTCGCCTTTTAATAAACACACAAGGAATAAATAGTATAATGATTTCTAAACTTGAGAATATTATTTTTATAGCCACTATTTTTTCGTTGAGAAGAATTTTGCTCCAAATTGTTTTGATTACCTTGCATGCAAATCTGCAGATGTGCTTCATGATTATTGCCAGAGCCACGATTTTATGGCGAAAAGATTTTTGCACCATTTTGTTTCAGTGCCTTATGTGCACATCTGCAGCTCTGTTCCATGGTCAGTGATTGGACGTTTTAAGGCCTTGTTACCGAGTTTTGCAGTGATTCCGAAAATATAATTTTTATTGCTACCTAAAACTCATATCAAAATTTTGCTCCAAATTTTTGACACTTATATGTTATTATTTGTAGCTGAATTTTTTTTGTAGAAATGTACTGAACGCTTTTTTAGATTTCATCACCCAAATACCATGTTTTTTTTTTTTTCGTGAAAATAAGCAAATATGAAGCAAATATATTTTTTTTTTATTTTTAATTTTTTTTTTTTTTTTTTTTTTTTTTTTTTTTACTGACGAATGGTACATTATTTTGAAAAACGCATCCAGAATATTGTGCATCGTGTGACTGCACATGGTCTCAAATTTTCAAAGCTTTTGGTTAAAAAATATTTGAGTTATTGTCACCAGTCTGAAAAAAAACTCAGGAACAAGCCCTTAAGAGTGTTCAAGTGCGATGAGATCATAATTTTATATTTTTACGAAATATTCTTAGTTTCGTAGACGATACTTGTCAGTAAGTTTTACTCTTACGAAACCATTTTAGCTCTCATAGTTTTCTCATAACGGGGTGTCAAAGTAAAAATTTGCACGTTCTGCTGCTATGCAAACAGTGAAAACCAACTTACCTACTTAAACAAAATAATTCACTGTGAACTTACATCCCATGTGCTATGCAATAAAACATTTTAAAAAACCCAACATAATATTTCGAATTTTAAAAAAATCGCAAAAGTACAGAAAAAAATGGAAAATTTAGCAATTTTCTATAAATAAATAAAAAAGTATGCGGGATTTTTGATAATGATAAATGATATATATGATAAATTATATATATATATGTATATCATTTACACCCATATAAAGCTTATTCACAGTTTTAACACTTTATATGCTACCTCCCTTATATTCGCCGTTTTTAATACACTGAAAATACTGAATGAAGTGAAAAGAATTCACCAAGACTCATAGCAAAACAAGCATACAGAATATAAAAAACTGGCTTAAGTTAGTATCTAGAGCATTTGGTATATAGGAACACTGAGTTTTTGGCTTCGAAACCAATAACTGATTTTGCAATAACTTGTTAACTCAATATTATTAATATATATATATTAGCCCCTAAAGGGAGAAGTACTCTTTCGGATATCCAAGGAATGAATTTAGAAAAAAATACATAGGTAGTACCTTTGTGTTTGTAGCAAGTTGGCAGTATAACGATGTTACACGTGTGCCGTTTGATCAGTTATGTGGATTACCAGCTTGGCGAATAACGTTTACTCTCGTTGATGCATTAAGGACCCCGCCTAACATGCGCTTAAAATGTGGTGTAGTGTGTTTGTAAACAGGATTGTTTACGCAACTATTCTATGTGTGCCTATTAAGCCAATTCTCGTAAAAAACACACTTCGGACAAGGTCGGAATGTTATTGCTAAGACACCATGCTCATTAAAAGCGCCTTTTCCAATCCCTCCAACTTAGGCGAAAACGGCCTCTTTAGGCTGCCGTACTTCAAAATGTACTAACCGCGTGTATATGAAACTCAGAAACGTGCACTGAACTTTGCGACATACTTTCTACAAATAAGATGATATGGTCACCACGACTGGATGTAGTTTTTTGGACACACTCCATTGCGATGCAGATATGTCAAAGAAAACTGCAGCTCGATCTCCGGCGGGTTCCCGGATTTTTCGTATGTGAGAAACATGGCGGCCGTAGGCCGGCGAGTTTTCTCTGGGAACTCCAGTTTCATCTACCTCTCTCATTCCGTCGTTGATCCACACTCATCTCACCTCACCTCATCAGTTCTCTGGGTCGGACAGTCGATAGGCATGTCTCTCTAGTCGAGCAGCTGGCCCAGCCCCTTCACCCCGGCCTGCTCTCATACACAATGTGACCAGTGGCGGCTCGTGGGTTGTTGCCAGGTAGGGCTGCAGTTGCCAAGAGCTGTACAGAGTTGTGCGCTGGTTGACTCTACAGCCACTGACACGCTGATGTGCAGGTGCCCCTTACTACTGAGTGGTCACAAAACATCTAGTAGCCGGCAAATATTTCATGGCCATTGGTCTACGGTGCGTTCATCGAGAGTGTACTGTTCCGACTATCTGCAGCCCCACCTGGCAACAACCCACGAGCCGCCACTTAATGTGACTGCCACGTATAGTGGTTTCCATTATTGGTAGATACCCGAAAATATCGCGGGTTCAACGATCTGCTGACTAGACTCCACAGTCCTGTATACACTATGTTGTCAGCTTCTTGTTGACTGATTCCTGCCCCAGTAAGTGGCCAGTTGTACTTATAACAAAGTAGCCTGGGAGTCAGGGAGAGTTTTCAAGCAGGTATATTGTTGGTTCTCAGTGCTCAAGGAAGGCTTTAGTGATTGTGGCCCAATCAGGAAAGTAGTGAAAGATTTCAGGAGTATGAAATCTAACGTCATCTCGAATGAATCCACGGAATTTCCATGTCTCTAATTAGTAGGGACCTTTATTTTTCGCGAAAAGAATATTGTCCCACTTTGTTTCAGTGCCTTACGTACACATCTGCAATCTTGTTTCATTGATATTGGCAGCGTGTCTATGTGAAGAGCAGTATCTCATTTAACTGAGCCAATTACAATAACGTTCCTGCAACACCACACTAATGTGATTTGCCGGTAGAATTCTAAGGCTCGTGAAAGTTAACATATCCAATCACTGACCATGAAGCAGAACTGCAGATGTGCCGTAAGTTACGAAAACAAAGTGAGGCAAAATTCTTTTCGCGAAAAAATAGGGTCCCTACTAGTTATTAGTAGGAACTGAACAATTTCGCGAATTGATGTTAGTACATGCTTGATTTCAAATGCGTGTACGTTTCGTTGACGTCTGAGAGTTGATAACATCGCCTTGAATAACTGAACCAACCAAAACTTGAGAGAAAACGAGGCTGAAGTTCCGTACTAGTTACTGGGTGAAACTTGCTACTCAGTAGAGCAGTGTTCGATGAACAAATTGTCAGGGTGTGAGTATACACAGGCAAAACGTTGCAGAACATTGAAGTCGCTAAATTTTCCAGTCCCCAATTATTTCAAATAGAGTTTAACTATTTTTAAAAATTACTTTATGTTTATCTCTGATCGTATTAAATTGTGTTTGCAGGTACGTATGTGCTGTGGACCCAAATGGTACTGTCAAACTTTCTTCAAAAGTTGCATCGAATAAGAGGAGCAGTAACCGAAACGGACCAGGGAAATTACGTTCCCGCGAATGTCATACAGTAAAGATGGCAGCGCTGTGTGTGGATTACACGAAGGGCTAGATGAGTTAGTTCCAGTTTAGTCTGTGAAAAATAACATGCACGTGAAATCACTTATAAAACTAAAACTTTGACGAAGAACATATATGAGATTTTTTACGGATTCTATTTAGTTGCATTACGGAACTGCGAATCTAAAAATTAGTGCACTTTGCCGTCACAGTTAATTATTTCGGTAATAAGTCGGGCATTTTTTTATCAATCAAAAAATAATATTAGTGACTTCGTGATACACAATTCTATTTGCTGGGTTTACAGCGCGTACGAATTTTTATTATAATTGCTGTCAACGAAATAACTTCCTCTGGACTGCAAAATAAAAAGACACGTTACTGTAGACATGCAAAATTCGCGTTATCATTTGGTAGCAAACTAAAACTTCACTTTCCTATACATAACAGAGCATTATCTGCGATTCAGTTGGCCACGAACTTTTATTTGTTGTCATTTACGTGTGTTACATCTTTACAGGGATTGGCCTCTCTACCGTGTAAGTATTCAAGTCACGACAATATCGGCCAGCGGGAGACGTCGAACTAGCCTATAGTCACTTGGAGGCTAGTCAGCTGTCAGAAAATAACGCGAATTTTGCATGTGTCTACACATTACTGATAGAGGCTTGATTCATATTACAAATGTCATATTTTGTGCAAGATGTCAAAATTCTCAATCAATTAGAGGTTGTAGGTGTGTTTAGTGAGAAAAATCTTTCTATCTCAAATTTTTTTCATTTAGAAACACAGATTTTTGGTGAAGAGAGTTTTGTACCAGTTTCTTTCACTGCCTTAGTTGTACAGCAGCAGCTCTGCTTCAAGGTCAGTGATTGGAAGTTTTTAACTCTCAGAGTATTAGGGTTGTAATTACCCGCCAATCACATACGTGTTCTATCGCAGTAACCTCGTCCTGATTAGCACAGTCAAATAAGTGACGCCTCTACTCAACCACAGACTAAATAATAAAATACAGACGTGCAATGACGTGGCGGCTTATTTGATACGGGAGAACTTCGCCGTTCATTGGCTGCCCGAGGCTGTTGATGCCAGTCCCGTGTACGTTTGGCTCCTGCATGTCACGGCAGGTTTCTATTGGTCTAGCTGCTGGCTAGAAGGGCAGCTGCCTCATGCTGATTGGCGGTAGTCGGTTCCTCCATGTCGCGGGCCAGGGAAGCCATTTTGTTGGCGTGTCTGACTGAGTTCGCCGTCCTACCGGCTATTTCACTTTTGTATTCCTTAATATTCTGTAGCACATCGTCACACTGCCAATAACCACGAAGCAAGGCTGCAGACGTGCACGTATATAAAGTAATGCAAAATTATTTTCACTAAAAATCAGGTGCACAACTTGCAGGTCGCTTAAGGCCTCACTCTTTAGTTTTGCAGTGGTTTCAAAAATACTTTTAACGCAAATTAATACATGTATAAAAAATTCACTCTTACCATTTTAACACGTACATCGCTTGTAGGCCCTATATGAATTTTTCTGGTGCAATACACCAAACAGATTTTTAGATTTTTGCCCCTTAAATATCACATATTTTGTTGTCAAAATAAGCAAAAATGAAGCAAAATAATTTTTTGGTCGCAATCGGTATATTACTTTTAAAGAAAACTCTAGCAGAATTATGTATAGTATGACTGTACAGTGTCTCAAATTTTTTCAAAGCATTTGGTTGAAAATATTTCAGTTATTTGCAATTGTTTGAAATAAATAAAAAATCATGGCTTTAATTTTCTAATTGGTATGGCAGGGCGTAGTGGGGTACGAAGAGATGTTTCAGTATGTCCAGCCAGGCTCATAGCTAGGCTACTTATTGGCTGTTACATAGCTCCGTAAAAATAACATAATGTAACCAGATAACAGCTCAGAAGAGAACAAATTATAAATTAGAAAGTAGGAAGTTAAATTGATGTTAAATATTTACCACGGTGTCAGTGGTTCTTGAGTTTTTACCAGTGTGCCCCATAAATAAAAACAGATTGTCCATGCGGTTTTTACTGGACTAAACATCTCGTAGAACGCGATGTCATTAAAGGTCGGTACACACAATTGTGCACAAGGGCACGAACTAGGAGGGATATCGGTCCAGGCATTTTATTAATAGTGAGCGATAGTCGCTATCTTGAACGTTTGTATATTGTGTCATAACTTTTGTTCTGGGTGTAATTGTGGAACTTTACCCTAACTACGGAATAGAATACATATATTTATAGAATTTTAGACACCATAAATCTTTGTTTTCCCTTATTGTTGTTACAGTTATAAATGTCCTGTTAAAAAAATCTTGTTACTTTCTTAACTGCAATTTTATCTGTGACAACAGTAACGGAAAATAAAGATTTATGGTGTCTAAAATTTTCTCAACATGTATTCTATTCCTTGGTTTGGTTAAAGTTCCACAAATTTACCCAGAAGAAAAGTTATGACACAAAATACAAAAGTTCCAGATAGTAACTATCACTCACCCATAGGCTCTTGCTGAAGTACGTAATGACGACCTGAAGAACACTTACTGCAAGGAGTGTACACACACTCGGGTTTAAAACCAGCGCCGTCACTCGCAAGCAACGCTCTAGGAGACGAACAACGCGGGCGTCATAAGACTCGTGCAACTTGGGCGACGACGGGCTTTGACGCGTCTTAACGCCACGCTGATTCCCTACGACATCAAAGCGACCGCAGCTTCGGTCCGCAAGTCTTTTCCGCGAGGCTTCGACGAGAACACCCCCGCGGGGCATAAACCTCTGTCAAGTCTCCGGGTCACGCCGGATATTTCAGAGACGACGAGAAATCCAGCACACGCGGCGAATGATCACGAGTGATGAGAGAAGCTTTTTTATAGGCACCGCCGGGGACCGACGGAAATTGCGTCTCGCGTTATTCTCTTGTCCGTTGTAGGATGGTATCTTGTATTCTCTCCGCCTGTCCGCGCGCCTGACCCGTTTACGTTAATTACGTCACGGGGTTAGCCTGAGAACACTCGAAATCCCCATTAATGGGTTATAATCACTAAGTATTAAGGCCTCTCTCTTTAGTTTTGCAGTGGTTTCAAAGATATTCTTTTTAACTCAAATTAACACATATATCAAAGTTTTAACTCTTATATATCATCGTTAGAGATGGTGAAATTTCCCGAATTCATTGACGTGCAATGTCAGAATCAAATAGCTTATGCATACTAAAGCCCTGTCTATTCGTTTCGTTCACTGTCTGTTGTTCCACTGAGTAGCAGCTGGTGGACAAATGGTCGCCACTTGAGTATGCATAGGATATTTGATTCTAACATGCAGGTCATTGAATTCGCGAAATTTCCCCATCTCTAATCATCGTTTGTTTCTGAATTTTTCTTTTGCACTACATCAAACGAATTTGTATATTTCTGCCTCTGAAATATCACATATTGTGTTGTCGAAATTAGCCAAACTGAAGTGAAATAACGTACAGTTTGCTAGCAAACTATACATTATTTTAAAAAAAACTCTGTGGCATAATTCTGTGACGTTTGACTGTACACGGTCTCAAATTTTTTCAAAGTATTTAGTTAATATATATTTGAGTTATTGGCAAATTTTTTTTTAAATAAATGAAAGATCATGGTCTTAAGGCGGCTGCCTACCTCACGCTTCCAAATCCGTTGCAGCGAGTTACGACTATTCTTTTTTTTTTTTTTTTGAAACTATCTAACACTCTTATATTTGTATATCTACGAAAACAACACACACTTTAATCAATGACGGTATAGTTTTCAAAATTCGGTACGTTTATTAGAAACATTATTTTCTGGCCCCTCAAAATGGCCAAAATTGGCTTTTCCAGACCGTCGTATCTGAAAAAAATTAACAACCGGTTTCGAAAAAAAGAACTATAAAATCAAGAGTTAGACTTTGAACTACGCTGCTCACAAATGGAATAATGTGGTCACCACTTCTAAAGTCCCATAGGAAAACGGATAATGGTAAAGCACTGCACGCCATCTTTCTGGCTTGCGCTGAGAGGCGATAATGCATTGCACACGCCAGTCAACGGCAACCTTACTGCTTTAGCCTCACATACAAACGCAACCTGGGAAGGCCCCTTAATGCCGAATACCGTATCTCATCTAGTTTTACTGTGAAACTATTAAAAAAAAGACAAAATAGGTATATTCACGTTGCATTTAAAAAGAATCCTCGAGAGTGAAGACAAACGCCTGTTATGAGCCGCGTGCATAGAGACGATAATGGAAGTAGTGAGCGAACAAAAGTTAACCTTAAGAGGACGTGGCAGATAAATAAGAGCTGACTTCTACAGTTGAGATCTACACTTTTTGAAATATAGAAAAACTGTAAAATGGCAATAATTGATAGATATATTTGCCAACTTTATTAGCAAACAATTATCCAGAATGACGCATACGTTAAACGTGATCTCTTGCGCCGTAATTAATTGAACGATATATCGACGTCAAAGATTGCTCTTCATATATACGTTACTCCTGAACAATTTTATCTCAGAATGTTGGCAAGAACTATTGTCTAAGATTGCTGTTTTTATATTATTTTTGCAAATTGGCTTCGAGAAACCTACAATTCTGAACTGATGCTTTTTGCGACTTAAGAGGGCGTGGTACATAATTCAACGCTAAGCGCATTAATCTACAACTGCAGGTTTCTTGAAGCCCATTTGCGAAAGTTAAACAATAGCAATCCTAGACAATAGTTTTAGCCAACGTTTGAAACAAAATTGTTTCCTGTGTTACGAACTTCTGAGGCACAATCTCTGACGCCGGAACCTCGTGCATTTAACTGCGGTGCAAGAGATCACGCGTAACGAATTAGTAATTCTGGATAAATATTTACTCATAAAGTTAGCAAATACCATTATCTAGGATTCTCATTGAGTATTTTATCCATATTGGCTTCGAAAAAAGCGTAGAAGTCAATTGAAGTTTTCAGAGTTTATCAATCTACCACGCACTCTTAAGAATCCGCGCGCTTTCTGGTTCCGATCGCGCTTTTCCACGAAATTTATATCTACACCAGTATGACAGCATTGCACGTGTCGAAAGCCGAAGTGCTAGGATGTACTCTACTCGGGTTACGTTTATAAATTCATCAGGCTGAAATATTTGCCTTGCCTAGACACCTCGTGGCTCGATATAACCGCATCTGGCAGGTAGCCCTCTTAACATTTCAACAGCTACTCTCGTGTGAGTAGGGCGACACCCAACCGTGTCGACATCTGTCACGACAGGTCGACAGTGCGGTTGGGAGGTAAAAAAAAAAAAATAAAAAAAAAAAATACCGACGACAGAAAAGCGACGTCGCAAACCTTCAAAACCCACCTACGCCGAGGATGAACCCCGTATCGAAATATTTTATGAAGACTTTCCCGGCTCGTGTAACCCACAGTTCTCTACGACCATCCCCGACAGGCAGGGTCAGATCTATGGGTTGATGAAGGGGGGTAAGGGGGCCCCAGCTAGTGGTGCCGAAAATTTTTACTTGGGAATGAAATGTAATTGAGTGTAAAAAAGATACAATATCTACTAATGTTTAGACTTGTACAATTTTTGTATTTTGTGTTTTATTGACCTTGAACGCCATATATATATATATATATATATATATATATATATATATATATATATATATATATATATATAAAAGAAAGTCGTGTTAGTTACACTATTTATAACTCAAGAACGGCTGAACTGATTTGGCTGAAAATTGGTGGGGAGGTAGCTTAGAACCAGGAGAAGGACATATGATACTTTTTATCCCGTTCGACCGCGTTCCCGTGTGACGTCACTATAAAATGTGGTATTACAAAAACGCATATGACATGGAATTACAAAACGAAAATGACAGCTAAACATAATTTGGCTATGGATAAGTATGTTTGAAAATTTGATAACTATAAATTTTGTCAGAAATCAATAATCAGTAATCATCAGTAATTTGTATTCTCTTTGAATCATCATTGACAATGCCGCGACCAAGACGATCGAATCTTTCCCGACAAAGCATGTTCACGGGTAGGAAGACCATCTGCGTTGTTTGTTCTTGCACCTGATAATAAAACAAATGAAGAGTGCGACCTATGCACCAAAATACATGAAAAATAAAGAATCACTAAAATACTTAATCAAAAATCTGCTTACTTATTGCCTCTAAGGCGGAACAGAGTTCGCAGGGCCAGCTAGTAAAATTATAAATACAGTATTTATAATTAGAATGTATACTTAAAACACTGCTAATGGTAGCTAGTAAGTACAGGTTTTATGTATTTCTACTAAAATTGTATACTGTTAGGCGAGCGCAAAACAACGTATGCAAGATACGTTTATTACTGTTGGGTTGGTTGTACTGATGGAAAAAAGAGGGTAGAGAAAAGAGAGAGGAAGCAAATTACAATTTTTGCTCTGGGCGAAGGAAAACCTAGATCCCTCCCTGCGGACAGAATATGGAACTCGTCAGACGGCGATACTGCATAATATGCAAGAATACAGAGGCGAAACTACCACATGTGAGCTAACTCTTAAGAGGTAGACGAGTCTGTAATATGGCGGTACTCGCCATAAATATGACGGGAAGGGTTTCTCTAATAAACAGTTGCAGGCTAACTCGCCAGAAGAAATGAATCTCGGTCAATAAAGGCTTTTCCGTAACGCACGGTGTCCAGTGAAAGCCAAGGTACCGTGACCAGGGCGGGTTGCAGCCAAAAACCTACCGAATACGCTTACATTAAAGATGGCGCATCGTAGTTTCACATCTGTATAACTACCTATTCTGTGGTACTAACTTTTATATATAGATGGCACATGTGTGCATTATTGTGGAAGCGATGTATAAAATTTATTCTGCTTTAATATTAATTTTATTATACCTTTTTCTGACGAACAGTTAGTACTTAATATATGTATTGTGTGTGTGTATATATATATATATATATATATATATATATATATATATATATATATATATATATATATATATATATATATATACACACACACACACACACACCAGCTGCCCCGACAAACGTTGTTTTGTCACATAAATAAATTAAAAATATTTACTAAACTATAGCACTTAGGAGTATAAAAAACAGATAAAAACCTATTCGCAGACCTACCGAATGTATATAGAAAATTTCATTGAAATCGGTTAAGCCGTTTCGGAGGAGTATGTAAACAAACACTGTGACACGAGAATTTTATATAAGTTATATATACATATATATATGTATATATATATATACATTATATATACATACATTACGTGTGTATATATATGTGTGTGTATATGTATATATATATACACACATACGTAAATTATGGACCCCATTTTAAGAGGCCCTAGCTTGGGGTATAGAGGTGCTATCGAAAATCGGTTTCGTACACTGTACACATAAAGTTCTACAGAAACTGCTTCCAAATGACGAGCCTATATGGCAACAGTTTGCAAAAGCAAAATCATTATTCAGTGTGACGAAGCGACATTCAATGTGTCTGGAAAAGTCGACCAACACAATTGTCGCATATTGGGGTCGGAAAACACAAATGCATTTGTCGAACACGAACGTGACAGCCCCAAGATAAATGTGTGGTGGGCTCTTTCCAAAGAGAGTGCGATTGGACCATTTTTCTTCCAGGGGACAACAGAGCTGGCTACTAATTACCTTGAAACGCTTGAACTGTACGCCACACCACAGTTGGAGAACATGCAGCCAAGCTGAGCACCCCAACACTACAGGAAATGGAAGTTGGACAGTTCCTCGACAAAAAGTACCCCGATCGTTGGATTGGGTGCGATGGACCCATTCGACGGCCCCCTCGATCTCCAGACATCACACCACTAGATTTATTTTTATGGGGTTATGTAAAGGACTAGGTGTACGCAACTACGCTGCCCGATGTCCGAGATATGAAACGCCTTATAGAAGATTCTGTCGCTTCCATCACACAAGAAATGCTACACAAAGTATGGGACGAAACCACCTTTCAGCTGGAAGCGCTTCGGGTTACGGATGATGTCCACGTCGAAGTGTGCTAATGCCTTGTGAAATCCCGTGAATGTGTGTTTTCCATTGCAATAAACAGTTTTCTGATAGAACCTCTGTAGCCGAAGTCATGGCCATCTGAAATGGGGTCCTCAATTTACGGACATTCTGTGTGTGTATATATATATATCCGTAAATTATGCACCCCACTTCAAGAGGCCCTAACTTGGGTGTGTGTGGGTGTGTGTATATATATATATATATATATATATATATAGAGTAAAACTTCTCTATAAAGACCCTCACAGTTCCCTAGAATAGTGTCTTTATATAGGGGCGGTCTTTATAAAGAGGTTTAAATATACAGCACAACCCCTATTTTAAAACCCCACGGTTCTTGAGGAAAGGGTTGTTATAGAGAGGTGGTTGTTATAAAAGGGGTTGTTATAAAGAGGTTTTACTGTATATATTTACTTACTTATTTATTGAAATGCATGAATCACAGCAATGTTGTGTTGATTCTGGAGGGACGCAGGACCTGTCACGACTTATTTGTTAGTTAACTACCTAATATAAACAGCGTGTCTGCGTAGTATTAAATAATTAGTATTGTGGATGATCCGTACAATCAGAGTTTGTCACACAAAGAGTTAACACGCTGGGCTCGTATTCGGGAGGACACGGGTCCGATCCCCGGCTCCGGCCAACCTGGTTTCTGTTTTCCATGGTTTTCCGAAATCGCTTAAGGCAAATGCAGGGATATTTCCTTTACCATAGCCATGGCCGACTCTTCTCTCAGCTCCTGTCATTGTACCAAGTTGTGTGTTACTGTCTATAATGATCTCGCTGTCGACGAGACGTGAAGCCCACTTACCTACCCACAAGGAGTTGTTTTTCTGCAAGTTATGACATGTGAGTGTCACGGCGTGTCACTTAGGCGGGTTTCATAAACTATACAACGCAAGACGCAATAAAAAAATTGAACATATAAAATCGATATATTCCCGTTTATAATCGACGCAAATACGCAAGATAGTAACCCAAGAGTTCACCAACTTCCAACTTCTTGTATTTCACCGCCTTCTATATAAACAGTTTGGCGAAAACATTTTAAACTATTTTGAATTGTCTTTATAAGGCTGTGATTCCTCAATTTTGTTACATGTTTGTGTTTGTTTAGAAAGCGTCTTCTGATACACGGTGCTTATATTTATTTGGTTTCTACAGAATGTTACAAAAATGTACTGACAAACTTTCAGGAAACATTCCACACACACAAACAAAGAAAATATGTTATATGGACATATGTCCGGAAACGCTTAATTACCTTACATCTCGTTAAATGTCAACAAAAACAATGCAGTCCAGATTACCTTCCGCCAAGTGGCCCACCTGGCGGTGAACCTAGGAAGTAAAGTACATTTTAAAGAACCAATCCATTGGGTATTTGGGCATTTTCTGTACGAAGTGTTATTTACAATGACATTTAACGAGATGTAAGGAATTGAGCTCTACCATGGTAACCAAGCGTTTCCGGACATATGTCCATATCACATATTTTCTTCCTTTGGGTGTGTGGAATGTTTCCTGAAAGTTTGGCCGTACCTTTTTGTAACATCCTGTATTTCAAAACATAAATCATAATGTAAAAATACAGAGAGAAACTTTCTGTTGCCATACCGAAATTTTGAGCGGTAGTGTTGGTTTCATCGTGTCGCCCTGCGATGTTTATATAAACGGCTGAAAAATGTGTTGCGTTGCGTTTCTAGCGTTCTTGCTTTGTAGCGTAGTTTATGAACCCGGCCTTAGAATTTTTCTGGCACTTTTGCTTGAGATTCCTCGTGCAATGCCTCCATTGTTGCGTCGTGGTAAAGCTTCTTTAACAATGGCAATGTGACAACGTGCTGTAAAGTAGCGAGATCAGTCTTCTCGGGTAACTATGCGTGTAGCAGTGCAGCGGTTATTTTGAATTGAAGTAAATGCTACACGTAACCACCAGAGTTGGCATGTTTAAAACAAAAATTTTTAGACAAATTTTTCAATGCAGTTTAAAACACCTCTTTTTGAATAAAATATGTTTTCAATTTCCCATTTTCCTTCCAAATTTCCCGTTTATTCAGTAGAAACAAATTTGTAAAGACTTCCAATAAACTGTTTGAAGAAGTGAAAAACCAGAGAAAATATGTAGGCCTGAATGACGGTTTCAGTGACTGTTAGTGTGATAATTTTATTTCAGTAAATGTTACTGATGTTAAAATTTTAAATAGAACATATTTCCTGTTAAAATAATGTTTATAAGCTATTATTTTGTCAAACATTATTAGTTCGTGTAAAACATGGTTTATTTAACACAAATAGGCCTACTCCGTGGTATAGTATAAAATCTACGTAGAACGGGTTAAAAAAAAAAAAAAGATTAAAACGTTTTTTTTTTTTTGTTATTTAGCCATCCCTGATCACCATAATTAGAAACCAGGAAATTTCGCGACTTCAACGTCCCAGTCGGCTGAACTCCACAGTCCTGTGTTCACTCTGTCCTCAGCTGCTTGTATATTGTCTGCTCCAGTGAGTGGCCGTCAGTTGTACATGTGACAAGGTAGTGCAAGAGTCAGTTAGTGTGTTCATGCAGATCTGCTGTTGGTTCACAGACCTCAAGAGAGAGATTCGTCATCGCTGACCCAATCATGAAAGTAATGAACGTGTACTAGAGTTTGAAATATAATGACTTTTCAAATGAATTCGCGAAATTTCCTGGTTCTCTAACCATAACTAGAGACGGTAAAAAATTCGCGAGAACCTTTTTACCAACGTATTCTTTAAATCATTATAAAGGATGTCCCATAAGTCAGGGTACACAGGGAAAAGACAAAATTACACAATGTGTTCGAAATGTCCACCAGTCTGTTCAATGCAAAGGCGCGGCCTTTTTACCCAGTCGTGGAGAACACGGCGAATGGTTTCTGGCGTTATCCGTGAACAGGCTGTTACTACCCGCTCCCGAAGTTGAGCACAGGATCGAATCTTCTCAGTGTGAACCAAGGATTTCAGGTGGCCACACAGATAAAAGTCCAAAGGCGTAAGGCCTGGGCTTCGTGCTGGCCATTCCACCTCTCCCCGACGTACCAGCCAATGTTCAGGAAATTGCTCATGAAACCAGTCCCTAACTGCCAAGCTGTAATGGGCAGGAGCCCCGTCCTGTTGGAACCATGTCTGAAATTCTCCTTCTTCGTTCTGGACACTTGGTAATGCTCCATCACGAAGCATGTTCAGGTATGCGACACCTTTCACTGTCGTCTGGAAGAAGGGCCAATTATTCTTCCATAGCCCGCACCAAACCATGATGCATGCAGTAACGCGTGTTTTGTCGATTATCTTCACCAGAGACGTAAAAATTCACTTCGTCACCGAACAGAACTGTGCTTGGGAAGATGGGATCCTCAGGACATTTCGCGACGGCCCACTCACAGAATTGAAGTCGACAATCCGGATCATCATCCTCACTTAACTTCTGCAGAAGTTGAAGTCTGTACGGGCGCCATTTCTGCGCTTTTAAGATTCTGTGGATGCTGCTTTTGGGCACATTCATTTCGACGGCCATTCGCCGCAGAGATTTCTTGGGACTTCTTACAAAGTTGGCAAGAATTTCAACTGATGTTGTTTCGTCTGTCGATCGTCGAGGTTTATCTTCTATGGACCCTGTTTCCCTTAAATTTGTCGACTAATTTCTGCACACACGAGAATTTGATAGGTGGTCATTCGGGGTTCAGTCTGTCAATTTCTGCAGCTACGTCCCTCAAACTTCTTCCTCCGGCACAACAATATGATCTGAATACGTTCCTCTATGCTCAAACCCATCTTATATTATTTAGTTTGCAAAAAAACAATCAATTGTCATTATTCACATATGTACCCTGACTTGTTGAGTCCTGCGCCTTGCATGATTAGACAACGGTTATATGGCACGGTTTAGCTGTTTACAGATGAATAAAAGTCGTAGAACACCAGAGAAAGCATTGGCATAGACAAATAGGGACTTACTGTGCTATTGGGGACAAAGATGATAGAAGGGTCCAGATGGAGTATGTCGCCGGGAATTGTAACCAAACAAACGCTTGATGTGGCTGGTATCAATATGGCCGACTTATTAAATATTTGAGGAAATATTAGTTAGGAGGTGTGTAAACAGGGCTAAAATATAGAGTTTTCAACCTAAAACATAAATTAAAGAGCATAGTACATTAATTTACCATAACAAATACCAATCTGATGTGTACTTTTGAGATTAAAGCAGTATAGCGGCTACCTCTCCTCCCTCTTGGCTTCACTCCCCTCGCCATCTTTCAGACCTTATGCTACCCCCATGATTGGGGATATACGCCATTGCAATGCTACGTCGTCTCAGAATTCTTAGAATGAGACAAAGAAAAAAACAAACGAAAAACGGAAAAAGAGAAAACAAGCCTAGTTTGTCTGTAGTCAACACATACATAAACCAGAAAAACAGAACATGGAAGATCCCGTGAGTAGAGACCGTGAAAATTCGCGGGTTCATTGACGTGTAGGCTAGACTCCAAGAATATATGTGCACTCACACAAACATCAGCTGTTCATTATCTGCTCGCTGGCACGGTGATATGGACCTGCATTGAGTTAAATTTTTATTATTGGCTCGGAAATTTACACGAAGTGTCAAATAAGTCAAGGACCAACTGTGAAAGTGACACGAACTTATAGTTGATGAAAATCTAGCTTGTGCCTAAAAGATAACGCGAGTTTTTCAGGCGCCTACCCATTAGGAACTAGTCAACAATAAATGAAAGAAAATAAAATTAATATCAAAAAATAAAAGTCGAAACACAAAACGAAATAATCTGTAAAACTCAGGACACCACAATTAAGACAGCACAGACAATAATGGACACAAGACAGGATAACAACGACGACGTCACAGACAACAGACTAGACGAAGAAATGAAGAAGAGGCAAAAGAACACAGTAGATTTCTAAAGACCTACTTTTCACGACGCTTCGGGATCTGACATCTGCTTCCGTCTTCAAGTGACATAATATTTCAATGGCGTATGTCCACAGCAGTACAGTACATTAATCTGTCCCGTTGCAACAGGGACTCACCATTAACGGAATAAAAGTGTCACAAATAAATATAGTATCATTGAAGCCTAGCAAACAGTCACCTTTTCCCGTGATAAATAAGCATCCTTAAACTTGGTATTCCCTCCTCTCAGCAAATGTTAAAAAATTTCTGCCATCATCAACTACAGCCATTAAAACTCTCAAGTATCTCGGTTGCTCCCAAGGACCGATTCTTCTTGTATTTTTAAAACGAGCTTAACCGAATCCTGCGCCGTCGAAACTTGATTTACATTTAGATGAGAAACTTTAGTGCTTTTTACGCAATTACCCCGACCGCAGATCGACTTTTTCGTAACATCGCGAGGAAACAAAATTATGAGCGAATATTCACTTAAAGGTCAGGCCATGCTGAGAAATTACAAGAAACAAGTTGTAACATTGCTAAGTAACATACGAGTGACGAAACTTGTAGTTTTTTCTTGTCTGTTCTTTGATATCGGTTGACAATTTGCGACTGTTCATACTGTCACGCACGTAAAACATGGTCTTATTAATAGCTTTAATAAAACGTTTTAATTTTGCAAAACACTTCTGTCTTATCGTATGGGTTTCACAAGCAATAAGATCGTCGTTTCAGCCACGAATATTCGTCGACTAGCTGCTATTCAGTGGAACAACGGACAATGAACGAATAAATGGGGCTTGAGCATGTCTCGTACAACTACTGGCCTGATTGCACCGTCGGAGTCGCTAGGCCGTCCTCCAGGCGAGGCTCTTGGTATTCATTACAATATGTTAGGAGCCAAAGGATTGAACTTACAGACGCCAGAATATAGCTTTCTCCTTTGCCGTCAGGAGAATGAGCGCCAATGCTTAAATACGATATTTTTTGGAAACCTATTTTCCCTCCATGATTTTTCTCTATTGCCATACGAATAGGACTTTATTGAAGAGTGGCGTATACAGATACTAGTTTTTTTTTTGTATTTTATGGGAAAGAACTATGTTCACAGAACAATTATATATGGATAGATATAATGGTATATCGCGAAAAAATTTTTTTGTACCAACATGCCCTTGAAAACACTGTAGTTTCTTGTGGCGTGTCTGATTGGGTGACACAACGTAGCTGTCTGAAAACAAATAATAGGTAGAGTCACGATTTTATGGCGAAAAGATTTTTGCAACATTTGGTTTCGATGCGTCATGTGCACACCTGCAGCTCTGCTATATCGTCTGTGATTGGATGATTTTACTCTCACTGGCCTTGGCAAATTATAGACCTACAGACTCACAATAATCGTATTCTGATTGGTGCAGTCAAATGAGAAACGTGTCTGAACAAAGACACGCGGCCAATAACCTTGAAACAGAACTGCCGATGTGCACGCGAGTCACTGAAACACAGTGGGGCAAAAATCTTTTCGCGACAAAATCGTGGCCCTAATAATAGGCATCAAATATTACAATAGCGGGATTCTTATTGATTTAGACAAATAGGGCAACAGCTCCACGTGCAATTCAAAGTCAGTCGTATTTTGAAAAGCTGAACGTACGTTGAAACCCAGCAAACAGTCAAGTATTCCCGCGATAAACCATCATTAGAGGCCCGGATATTTCGCGGGTTCAACGCCCATCAGGCTAGACTCCACAGTCCTGTGTGCACTGTCCTCAGCTATATTTGTTCATTGGCTGCTGCTCCAGTGAGTGAGCATTTGAACATTTGACGATGTAGCGCAGGAGTCCGTGAGCGTTTTTACGCATGTCCGCCATTGGTTCGGAGTCCGCAAGATCACGTTTAATAATCAATGACCCGATCGAAATACTTTCCAACATGTACATGACTTAGAAATCCAACCTCTCCTCAGTTGAATCCGCGAAATTTCCGGGGCTCTAACCATCATTAGGGACCCCTATTTTCCGCGAAAAGAATATTGCCCCAGTTTGTTTCAGTGCCTTTCGTGCACATCTGCAATTCTGCTTCATGGTTATCGGCAGCGTGTCTATGTGAAGAGCCGTATCTCGTTTTACTGAACCAATTACAATAACGTTCCTTCAACACCACACGTCTGTGATTTGCTAGGAGAATCTCAAGGCTCGTGACAGTTCAAATATCCAATCACTGACCATGACGCAGAACTGCAGATGTGCACGCAAGGCACCTAAACAAAGTGGGGCAAAATTCTTTTCGCGAAAAACAGGTGTCCCTAACTATAATATGTATATATGTACAGTGACATGCAAAATTCGCGTTATCATCTGATAGCAGACTTAACTTCACTTTCCTATACGTAACAGAGCATTATCTGCGATTTAATTGGCCACGAACTATTATGTGTTGTCTTTACGTGTGTTACGTCTTTACAGAGATTAGCCTCTCTACCGTGTAAGCATTCTCCGCGGCAAGTCACGACAATATCGGCCAGCGGGAGACGTCGAACGAGCCTATAGTCACTTGGAGACTAGTCAGCTTTCAGAAAATAACATGAATTTTATATGTCTCTGTATATGGACATGTGCGTATTCGCGCAAACATTGATGTTACAGGAAAGTCTTGCCAGTGACTCTCCTTAGCGACTAACGGCGAGTTACGGCGGGGATGTTAGGAAGGCGCTCCTCATTTACGAGAGGAACGCAGTCATATCTTTCTAACGAGGCGTAATTAACAG
The DNA here is from genome assembly GCA_003012365.1 of Medauroidea extradentata. NCBI lineage: Eukaryota > Metazoa > Arthropoda > Insecta > Phasmatodea > Phasmatidae > Medauroidea > Medauroidea extradentata. The sequence goes on along the minus strand of PNEQ01103370.1, from coordinate 60,732 downwards.
CAACATGGCGCCAATTCGACGTCGGAGATAGAAGCGCGTTTCCAGCGCGTCTCAAAGCGGAGAGGACGAATGACGGTTAAAAACTCCTTCCTCCTCCCCTACCCCTTTCGCTGTCATCCAAAACCCAACATTTTAAATCCAATTACTTTTTAATGATGCCGCGCCACAGGCGGGCTGCAAATTCTTTTGTGGAAAAGAAGCAGGCTCTGCTTTGAATATATTATTTATTTTACGCAGTTATCTGACCTAAGATGGCTCCCTGCTATGTTCGGGGAAATATTACGCGAATATTTACTGAGGCGACCGTCATGCGCTTCTTAAGGGTGTTCAAGAGAGACAAATTATAATTTTATATTTGTATTAAACAGTGTCAGTTTTGTGGACGTGATTTTGGAGTACATTTCCACCTACCAAAAAAAAACTAGCTTGGCCAGTTTTCCCATAATGGCATTTTAAAATCAAAATTTGCATATATCTCCCCCTTCCCCCCCCCCCCGAAAACCAAACAACCTAATGAAACGAAATAATTCATTGTAAAAGTACGTGCTACGGGCCTGGATATAAAAGCTCATTCAAACTATGTTTTGTATATTTAAAAAATTTCTGAAATAACAATTTTTTCTACTTTTAAAATTTTTTTTTTCATACAAAAATGATTTACATTGGATTTTTATGTATCGAAAGCCCTAGCCCGTGACATGTACTTTTACTGCAATTTTTTTCGTTTCATTATGTTGATTGGTTTTTTAGGGGTGTGTGAACTAAAAACATACAAATGTTGGTTTTGAAAAACCATTATTGGAAAACTCGGCGAGCTATTTTTTTGTAAAAGGAAAAAATATTCCGAAGTAACGTCTGCAAAACTATCACTGTTTCATACATTTTTATATAAAGTTATGATTTTTCACCTCTTGAATGCATTTAAGTACAGTTTACTCCATACCTTCGTTTCCACTCGCAGCACAAACAGGAAAGTCAGGTGTACCAAATATTACGAGGGTAATTTTTTTTCCAACCCCCGATAGGCTGTAATAAAAAAACGGGAATGAATTAGGAAATTATTTTAATGTCAAAAGAAACGTACAACTTTACACTATTTTTCCACATAATCACCGTGCAGATTGAGGCATTTGTCGTACCGATGCTCCAGCTTGCCGATACCCTCCTTACAGTCCGGATTTGGCACCGAGTGACTTCCACCTTTTCCCCTCGTTGAAAAAGTGGCTTGGAGGACGACGCTTCAACGCCCATGATGAACTACAGGACACTGTTAAAACGTGGCTGAATAGGCAGGAGGCATCATTCTTTGCAGAGGGTATCGGCAAGCTGGTGCATTGGTACGACAAGTGCCTCAATCTGCACGGTGATTATGTGGAAATATAATGTAAAGATGTACGTTTCTTTTGATATTAAAATAATTTCTTAATTCATTCCCGTTTCTTTATTACAGCCCATCGGAGGTTTATATTTGTAAATTTGTCACGCCGATGTATATGAGTGTTAATAAAGTAGGTAAGGCAGAATTGAATCGGAATCGGTCATTTTTAAATTGGCACTATGTCGAAAACCTAAGGTGTGTGTAATCAATTAAATCCAAGGATTTAGTTCTTTTTAATCGAATTTATAAAAGAGCATACGAGTGTTTTGTATGCATATAAGGTAAGGACTAAGTTCCTTTTTACTTCCGTCAGTCTAGTGCACCAAAAAAATCTACATTACCGTTAAAAACATTACTTATTGATATTTGGACTTTGTGCATTTTAACAATGACCGATTCAATTGCTTCCCATACATCAGTGATAGCGTTCTTGTGCATGTTTTTAGGAAACGCGAAAGTCAAGTCAGATTTGTATGTTTTATATGTGTACCAAATTTAATGAAATTCGAGATAATATTTACTCAGATATGTCACACTATACAAAACATATAAATATGGCCACCATTTTTGGAAAATGGACACAGAATGAACAAAATATATGCAAATGCAAGTTAGCTTTGTATGTAGTAATTTGTGCACTAAGTTTGATAAAATTCAGGAAAATATTTCCTCATGTATGTTATATTATGATAAAGTTATAAAAGTTTTTTTTTTAATTTATAAACACGGCATGAACAAAATACGTAAAAGCCAAATATGATCAAAAACGATGATCATGGGGTCAATATGTGACGGGTGTCGAAATAGTTCCGTTTGAATGAAAAGTACTGATAACCTGTCAAATGTGTCATATTGTTTTATTTGCTTTAATGTTCTCGTTTCAGTGACAATGATATTTTAATAAACGAAAAAATTGCATATTAATGAGTTTTGTACTTTTGTAATGGATTTTTTAAAAATAAAAACAAACTTTTATTTATTACAAAGTTTTATTTAACATACCTATCCATGGCAGAAACATCAAGACTTACTAAACCTTTTCTTTTTTCATGTCATGTCGTTCTTTAGTTCAGTAACATGATTTCACAAAGAATTCTCAAATATTCCACCATCTGCTTCAATACATCTGTCAACTATCTGAAGAATATGACGTGTTGCCCGTCGAAGATCATCATGACATTCCTGTATGACGGAAAAAGCATCAATTATGCGAGCGAGCAGGTCGTCTCGTGTATTAACTTTACGTCTGTATACTTCACCCTTCACCAAACCCCATCTTCGAGGTTGAGGTCGGGAGACACTGGTGGCCAGGGAATGGTACTACTACAAATACAAAGAGAAAGGTGTGTTACTCATATGTATTAAAATCTCCTTGTCACTGGAACGAGCGCATTAATACAAACAAAACAATAAGATTAATTTGACAGGTTATCAGTGTTTTTTAATTTAAACGGGACTATCTCGACAACCGTCACAAATTGGCCCATGTTCATACGAACTTTTTTGATCATATAGACCACTCTATCACGTTCTATAATATTGCCATTTCCTCCCGACCCATCCTGTATAGCGGAAGTTCATAGAAAAGTACGTAACGTATATATTTGTCTTAGGTTTTATTTTTTAATGTAGTCTCTGAGAATTTTTCTATATTTATTAAATGGGAGCAAAGTTAGATTAGAATTTCTTTATTTTCCATTCCTATTTCGTAAAAATATTCCCGTGTCCAAAATTGTCAGATGAAGATGAAGTAGAAGATTCTACTTCAGCCAACTTTTGGGAAAATGCGAAAAACTGTTCTGCCGCTTAACTATTATCTAAATGTAAAAACCTATAACTATACATTTGTTTGTTGGTATTTAAGGAACTGGAACATTACCTGAAATACACAATACATTTTACGCGCAAAATGTTATATGCATTCGTAGTTGAAATAGTGTTTTCCTTTTTAATTTCTATTAGTTGCGGACACTTTGAATTTCGATGAAACAATAATTTACAGACTTATGTTCACAATACAACTGGTGTTAATTACAAGAATAAAATGTAGGTGCGTCATTTAGTGGTTCAGGGGGGGGGGCTGGATTTAGAATTTTAAGTGCATAAAATATATATTTTTTTTGTATTTTGATATTTAAATAATGCTAACTTAAGCACATAAAACTGAAGTTTTATTATTTAAGTTTCTAAATTGTATATACTTAATTAATAAAAAAGATGCAACAAGGTCACTGTCGCCAAAAAAAAATCTTGCCCCACCCCCCAAGAAAAACCTGAAATGACGCCCCTGGTTCTATGCCATCATACCTACACTACGTTAATCATACTTTTACAGCGTTACTGCTGTACATTCACAATACAATTAACTACATATACAAAAGAAACACTACTGCAGCTACTCTCTTTTTGACTAGCCAATCAGGCAGTAATGAAGAGTTTAAGAAGGGAATGTTTTACTTTAACAATTCACTTGAAAATATAAAGTCCAATAGAGATGTTCCAACTGAAAATAAATAGGTGCACAACTCAGAATTTGGTCGTTTTAAATTAGGCCTCTATTGTAATGCATCTTACAATGGTTTTTCTGATGGTAACCTCAGCACTGATTTATCATACTGGAGAGCTGTATTTTCTGAGTTTATTCCTTATCATTGTTATGTATTTTTCTCATTTCTATTATGAAAATTATATAATCATAACATAACAGCGTTGGCAACTGTTAATTATGCACATTTCCAACATTAAACGTGGTATTACGGTTACAGTAAAAGTTTTTGACACCCAAATTTGTTTTTCCAATAAAATTTCAAATGCCAATATCTAGGTTTTTTTAGTTGTGCCCCTATTAATCTAGACGTGCGATGTAATGAATCATGTAATGTTTTCTTTGTTTATTTCAATCGATGAAGTTACATATTAAGTACGACTTGGTTATCGCAGTTTGTTTTCGGTAAATTGTGGATTTTTCTCCCCCGTCTCACACATTATATTATTCTCTAGATAATAATAAATGACAGCACACGTTCTAGCCGCCTGCGGCCGGCGATATTTCATCGCCCTACTGTGAAGGTGCGACTGGATCTCGTCGCTGGCGGCAACTGTCGGGCGTATCGGAAAACCGCTCTACGTGAAGGAGAATATGATGGTGCCTAAATCGAGCACGTAAAGTGAACGTGATAGCGTATTAAGGCCATGATCTTTCATTTATTTCAAACAATTGCAAATAACTCAAATATTTTTAACCAAATGCTTTGAAAAAATTTGAGATTGTGTCCTGTCATACGATACACAATTTTACCTGAGCGTTTTTTTTTTTTTTTTTTAATAACGTACCTTTTGCTAGCAAAAAATTATTTTGCTTCATTATAATTTATTTTGACAACAAAATAGCCTATGCAATATTTTAGAGGCAAAAATCTAAAAATCCGTTTGGTGTACTGCAACAGAAAAATTTAGGAAACGATGATATATACGTGTTTAAACTGTAAGAATGAATTTCTATTTGATTATCTAAAATTTCCAACACTTGTTCCATTAAATAAATAAAAGAATAATAATAACATTTTATTAATATTTATTCTGAGTACAACACAATTTAATTAAAAATTTATATACACATTTCCAAATTCGAAGTATTAAATTTGACGATTCTTTTTCTATACCTTTCATTGTGCTTTCTATAGAAATATTATCCATATTTATTTACTTAAAATAATTAACAAACTTTTTTTAATTTTCATATGGTTTCATTTCTAGTATTGCAGTTATTCCAGCAGAATCAAAGTCTGCCATTTTTTTCATTCTCGTCTCTAATTTCTAAAACAATTTTTTTTTTTCAAGTTTATCTGTGTATATTGGAAAAAGTAATGGGTTATGTGGTTCATAATAAATTATTTCACCAAATGATGGTCTTGGTTTAAATTAAGCTATGTCAGTTTATCTGTGGTTATATTCGTCATGTTTTAAAATCATTCCATTTGCTAAGTTATAGCAAAAATGTATTGTTTTAAATGGAGCAACTTTCGTATTTGTATCAGCCTGATGAAGTTTATTTTACATTTTTTTAGATTTTCTTTTGAGTAAAACCTAAAATTTTACCAACGGAGTTAGGTTTATCAAATAGAAGATCAAAAATGTTTTTTTTATACTCTGATTGTTACTTTATCTGATTTGATTGATATGTTATTGTTTTATTTCGCACCAGCTAAAATTTTGTTAAATGGAGAAATAGTTTTTATACCTTTTCCGAAATCATCTACAATATATTGGCCAATTGGAATTTCTATTTTATTTTCAGCCTCATTTTGGTCAATTAAATATAACTTACTATTTTCCTGTGTAATATTTTGTGTTAAATATGCTGTGTAAAATTGAATTAAACCTAGCGAATGTTCTTCAGCATCTGAAGGATAATGTTGGCTTTTAGTTAAGATTGATTTCTTACCATATACATACACAGTAAATTTATTGAATTCAAAATCTAAAAAGACAGATTGGGATATAAATATAAGAATTACTGACAACGTTAGTTAAAAAAAACTTCACGTAGAATTATTGCCAAATAACATGAATGTTGTTGAAATTTTTAAAATTTAATTTCAAAATTCACCTTTTTTTATTAAATGCAAAATAAATTATTTATTGTATTTATATATGACAAATCACAGCCTACAACATTTTTATACACTGTGAATTTTTTCGGTTTGGTATGTCGGTTGATTTTAGTGGTGTACATAAAACCGTAAAAGTGCAAATTTTGACGTTTACGACTCATTACGCAAAAACTGTGAGAGATACGCAAATTTCCTAAGAGGAAGATTTAATCACATAAAAATTTAAAAAAGACGTTGGAAACTGAGGTGAATCGCGCCCTTAATATTTTATCTTCAAAATCTATGTTATTATCTCGTTATAAATATGGAAGAGAAAATTTATCCAATGATCGCTTGTTTCTAGTTAAAGTTGTTACAAAATATTGAACTGAGGAAGTTTTACAGAATTACCTATTTTTAGAACGTCTTATATTTAGTTTCTAATTCTTTAATTTTTTCTATAGTCCAAAATTTTTTTATTGCATTTCCAAATATATCCATTATTTAATACTTATTTTTTATTAAATATATGTATATTTCAAAATTATATCAATGAATAAAATTGTACCATTTGTAACATTGAAAGATTGTGGAAGTTTGAAATATATATTGTCACCCGTTTATACATTAAAAGGTTTAACTTCACTATGAGCTAAATCTATGTCATTTCTACTAAGGAATACTTGGATCTTATTTCTAAAAATTTCTGGTAATATTTTTATTTATTTATTTATTTTTACTTCTCCACCCATCATAAATGTAAATACAGACTGGTTATTCACTAAATAATTTTTTTCATTTTTCTCATTGTATTTTGCCACAAAATGAACAATGTCAATTAAATTACTTTGAATGTAATCGTAATTAACAAGTGTAGGCCTATCGTAATTTTGTAATTTAGTATATATTTCTCCTAATTTAGATGTAATCGACAGACTCAAATTTTGTAATCTATTAGTTATTTATTTCGTTAAAAAATATTTATTTATTTTGTATGGTTTTCAAATTGATTAGTGTATCGCAAAAATTTATAAGCAATTGATTCAAATTTTGTATATCTTTTGTTATTTCTAAATGAATTATTATTTTAGTTTGGTTTAACTCTTTATCTAAAAATTGTTTATTAACAGTATCTTTATTATCAATTGGATAATCAACTAAAACAATTCTACTAATGTAACTATTAGTAGGCGGTTTGGGATAAAGTGAGAACTGGATAAAGACCTGCTACAGTGATTTTTTTTTCAGCCATTTCGTATCTTTCCGCCCGTACGGGAAATTTTTAATCGCTTCACTTGAAGTTTCGCGTGTAAAATAAACTGTGGCGTCGGTATGAATCCATATAATTTGTTTAAATATTTATTAATTATATAAAATACAATAATGTCGATTTCTGTTTCTTTTATTTCAATATTGTTGTATTTAAATAAGAAAATAAACGGAGCTATAATGCGTAACTTCGCTGCCAACCATACAATCAGTAAGGCAACTATAGTTAATGTTGAATTATATGCAGTAACGGCTAGTGATATTTTTCAAAGGTTAAATTTTTAGTGCTCACTTTATCCCGAACGACCTGTAGGTAGTAGGCCCCTTAAGGGTGCGGTGTACAGCAATTTTCGTCACCATGTTTTCATTTTTCATTTGTACTAGATATATTTCTTTTTCTTATTATAGACACAAAATGTGACTAAATTTTGTTGTTATGAAATTTTTTTTATCTCTCACAGTTTTCGCGTAAAGGCTTTTTAAATTCAAAATTTGCATGTTTCCGTTTTAAGGACTATAGTAAAACCAACTCACACGCCAAAAAATGAAAAAGTTCACAGTGGATAAAGTCGTCGCAGGCTACAATGTCACTTACATAAAAACCAACAGTAAAAACTTTTGCAATTAATTAAAAACACTGAAATTTAAAAGAAAAATTTTTAAATGCTGTATTTTTTTATTATTATTATTACTTTATTTTGTGATTTAACATAGCTGAACTTGTAGCCTACAAACATCGTTATTCACTGTGAATTTTTTCCGTTTGGTGAGTAAATTGGTTTTTGGATACTTGCAAATTTTGGCTTTATCGAGCCATTACGCAAAAGCTATGCGAGATAAAAAAATGTTATAAGAGCAAAATTTAGTCATTTTGTGTCTAAAACAAAAAAAAAAAAAAAATATCTGGTACAAAAATAAAAATTAAAAAAATTGGTGATGAAAATTGTTGTGCGCCGAGCCCTTAACTTTTCATTGGATCCATGCCTGGCTGGTGTTGGACTGAAAGCTGCTTCACAATGGAAACAAGAGACGCAATGGCAGGGCCACGCTTGTGTGTAGTTCTGTACACTCGATACTCGCACATGCATTTCCACCCCTCTCCCCCTGGCTGAATTCCCCCCCCCCTTCCCCGGCCCGTTAACAGCCCCACGGGAATACTGATATGAACCCGGGCCCGCCATTGTTGTTCCTCGCTTCCGCGTCGTCCCCGGGCAAATAGCGGGTTCCTGGCCCACAATGTAGCACCTCGGCCCCCCGCGCCGAACACAAAGGATCTCCTCCCGCCAAATGGAAATACGTACACTAGAAAAAAAAACATTAAAAATAAAAACCCGGGGGGTAGTGTAAATAGACGCGCGTGTATATGGACGCGAAAATAATTTTTTAGTTCCAGCAGCAGCAGCAGCAGTAGAGCAGAACAGTCAGCCGGAGCCAGTTCACGGATAAACGGGAACTTTTGAAAGACCTGTTTAATTTCTTCTTTCCGTCCGTTGTGTATCCTTCCGCTGCGCTTGTAGCCTAGTTACTGCCGCGTGCCTAGCTACTGGTATTCATTCGCTGACAAAATGAGACTGGGAACTTGTTACGAACGTAATGCACTATGTATGATGTTTTTTTTTTTATATTGTAACGTATGTTCTCTGTGCTTTATTTGTCCCGCCTGTGGGTGGGGGAAGGGGGGGTGGGTTTGATGCAGTGCCTAGAGTACTCACCTTTCACCAAGGTGATCCGGGTCCGTTTCATGGCGAGGTCGGTCACCGGATTTTGGCATGAGAGAATCGAGCCGGACGGTGCTGTTGCTCGGCGGGTTTTCTCGCGGATCTCCCGTTTCCCTCGCCCTTTCGTTCCTGCGCTTACCCACCTCATGTCATCCCTCACCAGCGCTAAAAGACCTCGATGCTAAGGCCGTCCTCTCTAGTTTCTACTTGTTTTTTAGCGTTGTTAATAATTTACGCCTAAACGAATGCAGACACCAAAAATATATTTGGCAGATTTGTTTGAAACTGTCTTCTGCATGTTGCCCGATTACTATGGTTTTAGCTAACGATGTAATTAAGAAAGTTCTGGTTAATTGACTTCTTAGCGTCTTGTTTTGAAAAAAAAAAATAACTGTCACGGCAAACCCTAATTTAATCAAAATTGCCACACTGATTTTTTATATCTTCTCTCGTTTACGTTTAAAAAAAAATAGTTACCTCAAAACATGTTGAAACTAAAAAGCATGGCCTTGAGTGCTGGCCAAAATTTCTTACTTTACCCCGGGACCGCAGCGATGTGCCGTAATCGGAGGTGACTCTGGACACGTGGGGTGACTTGGGACACTTTTACAAAAAATAATTATTTTCTACGTGTGTCAACTGTAAGTAAATATGAACGCATTTTCATGCTGACATTAATGATTTGAGATTTTTCGCAGTTAATTTCTTTACTCAGTGCTATCTTATGTGGGAAAAATCTTTTTCTGAAATGTCCCAAGTCACCCCACGTGTCCAAAGTCACATCCAATTACGGTACTCGTCTGTCCACTTGTCTCCCACTACGGCTAACCGGGTTCGTTTGACGGTGGGGTCGCTTCCAATTCTCGCGTGAGGTAAACGTCGGGGATGTCTCCTGTATCCGGGCGGTTTTCTCGAGGTTCTCCAATCCTCCCCCCTCCTTTTGCAGTAGATTTTATAAGACTTTCGTGAAGGTTTAAATATCACCCAGGTACTTGGTTTTTGTATATTAGTAAATGTATGGATCTTTTCGGTGGCACCAACATTACTTACAGTAATTAAATTGTGGGAAATTTCTTAAATACTTTCGTCTGGAGACTGTAATGATAAGTAAAACTAATACCTGAGTAGTCCTTTGCGTTTCCAGTCGTCTAGGCGTCGGGCGCTCAAAATACATCACACATTGACGCCGTGCACGGTGGGTGTTCAAGTGCGATAAAGTCGTAATTTTATATTTATATGAAAATGTAATAGTTTGGTTGACGATACTTGTGAGTGCAGTTTCCTAATACGAAACAATTATATCTGGAGTAGTTTTCTCACAACGGTGCGTCAGAGTAAAAATTTTCATGTTATGCTGCCGTGCAATTAGTGCAAACAAATTGACTGACGTACGTGAAATAACTCACAGTGAAATAACATGCTATGGGCTACGTAATAAAACATTTGAAAAAAATCTCGCGAACTGTTTTTGTGTTTAAAAAAAATTGCTGAATTTGTAACTTTTTTCTGTACGTTTGCGATTTTTTTAAATTCGTAATATTACGGTGGTTTTTATTTTTTTATATCTAATTTTTGTCATTTACATGGCAGCGTAACAAGCAAATTTTGACTTTGACGCACCGTTGTGAGAAAAGTATGAGAGCTAAAATTGTTCCGTAAGAGTGAAATGTACTCACAAGTATTGTCTACAAAACTAACAATAATTCATAAAAATTTAAAATTATGATTTTATCGTCCTAGAACACCCTTAAGGTGGTCGTCCGCTCAAGTGGCCGAACGGCCTGCAGAGCTTCAGGGGACGTTACACGTGTACACATTTTAGGCCCTCAGTTTATTTGTAAAGTTCGTTTACGCTCTGCCGAAAATGGCGGATTTGGGTGTTTTTTGCGGTCCATTTTAGGTATGAAAATCTTGGCGTGGAAAATTTTAAAGGTATGCACGTTAACACTACACCTTTATCTGTGATATTATATCATTAAATGATAGGGTGACTACCAAAAGTCTCATAGAGGCGAGTTGTCAGCGAGAAGACTGTACACCAGGTCAACGACTTGCGCCTAGAGGCTAGGGTGAGGTGTGATGACCATGCTGTCTCGCCCTTAACACTTCCGCGCTACTAGTCCTTAAACGCGCAAAATAGCCTACGTTCACACAGATGGCAACCATAAAGCAGTCCGCTCTTTTCAAGCAGCAGGGTAATTTACACCGATTCCTGGATTTTGATATAAATTTATACTGTCAGATATAACTACACGTGCTTCGTCTTTTCAGCGTCTATATTAAATAAATATAATCATGAAATATAAATACCTACATGTGTATAAATATGTATGTTTATTTTATCCTTGTTAAGTTTTTTCCCCTGATGAGAGGGGTAAAGTTCACTTTTTTAAAAAATGGCATTCATAATGTACATTAGCATTAATATGGCTATAATAACAGAGTAAGCCTTTCGGGATTATGCTACAGAGCATTCCCTGTGGGCGGAAATTGAGATACGAGGAAAGAGCACGGCATAAATTACGACAGTAGAAATAAAAAAGAAAATGGTTACGGAAGTCAGAAGGGATAACATCATAGCAGACGCTAAAAATTTGACAAAACAGAAAGTAAGACATTTATTATTAAGTATTCGTTAAAATTTTAAAAATCCGTGATTTAAACCTAGATGGCCTCCAGGCAGTGTTGCCAGATGGAGTATATGGAGCAACGTAAATGTTGTTTATGTAAGTTAGAGATTTTGGTCAGCGCTTAACATCAAGGTCTTTATCGCTGGTGAGGGGTGACATGAGGTGAGTGTGGAGCAGCGCCGGAATGAAGGGATGGGGAAACGGGAGATCCCCGAGAAAACCTGCCTACCAATCGCATCGGCCGACACGAAAATCTGAGAATCGAATCCGGATAGCTTTGGCAGGGAGCGAATAGTCAGACCATTCGGCCACCGCGACCCCTGTTGTTTAAGTGCGTAGCCAAGTAAATATTGGTTGTTCTACAAATACTCCTGCTACGCAGCAAAAAATGAGCGTTATAAGGTTTATCCAATAGTAATTCTGGTATGACTTTGTACCAAAACAGAAAATATATTTTGAGATTGAGAATTTAAAAATAGTCGGTAATGATCCTTAACATCATTTTGTAACATTTAGAATTTTCAATATTTTTTTGTTTTAAAAAAATGTTAATTTAAAAAAAATTATGTAGTATCTTCACTTTTAATTAAAATTGTAAATATTAATACAATAACTTACTCGAAGCTTGAAATGCAGAAAAAATTTAATGGAACATTTTATTTTGGAAAATAAATTATTTATTTGAAGCATACTCGCTTCAGACTATTTATTAAACTATATTAATGTTAGTTCATGTGTGTTTGTTTACCTTTATACAGCTGATCACACAACTTTGAACTATTCTACTAAATAAATATTGATGTTTACTTCGATCATTGTGATACAAAACCAAAATGTTAACTATTTGTTTACGTTTTGGATGAAAGACACATACAATTTTAAAGAGTGAATACAGCAAACGACGTATGATATTGTACGACCTTGCTGAGGGGCAACGTATTTTTTTCGAGTGTTAAATATACAAAAATTTGTTATTATTTAGTCAACACTTAATTTATTGAGTTTCATGGCAATAAACCATAAGGTATTTTTTTTTGTAACGAAAATAATATGAACTAGTAATTTGTGTGGCCGAAGTAAGCATTAATAAAATAATCATTTAATAAAATTGTACATTGTGCAACTTATTTTGGTTTTTCAAATTATTGTTTTAAAACCATTTCAGTTCTTTGTACGAATGTTTATAAAACTACCTAGTATGACCTTGAATGCACATAGAAATAGAATGCCACGATACCACTGCGCGCCAATTTAATGATAAGCAGGGATCAATAATCCGGATTACCAGGAAGGTGAAAAAAAAGGGGGGGGGGCAAACGTAACAATTGCTATTCAAATGTTCGTCCGTAAGTAGGTACCATAGTCACCATCTTGGATAATAGAGCTCTGCTTTCATGGAATGACTTTAAATTACATATTTTATTATTAAAATAAAGAAGATGCATAGTTATTGTATGTAGACGTATAGGTTGTTTAAGGTTTGCCTCAGCTTCAAGGATTCTGTTGTGACGCCCATGTGCCTTCACTGTTTTGCTGTACTTTTTACTACGCCGTTTCCATTTTCCGAAGTTCACGGGCTCGGGGGAAACAGCTGGGGCAATTAGGCGGGTATGAGAATGTGGTGGTTCGCCATTAACTGCCTCAGGGATGAGGATTAAGGGGCCTCGCCTGAGAGAGGCAGGAGGGGTAAGGCTGCCACTAACCGAAGTATGTAATGTATTATCGCCTCTCCGCGCAAGCCACTCAGCTGGCGTGCAATGCTTTACTATTATCCTTTTTCCTATGGGACTTAGCGGTGACCTCATTATATTAATTATGGACTACGTACTTCAAAGTCTGACGATTGTTTCTACAGTTATTTTTTTTTTTTTCGAATCCCGTTAGTTTTCCTGATACGGCAGTCTGTAAAAACCATCTTTTGGCCGTTTTGAGGGGCCCAAAAATTACGTTTCTAATAAACGTGCCGAATTTTCAAAACTTTAGTGACATAGTTTGAAGTGTGTGTTATTTCCGTAGATAATTTGCGTTAAATAGTTTCGTCAGAAAAAAACACAACATCCAGACCTGAGCCCGAGGTGGTAGCATTAAATTTCCCCTACAAGCCCAGGAATTGAATACTGGACCACTATATCTAATGGCCGGACTTACTGGATTAATAGCAGTAGTCTGCAACTTTTTTTTTCAACTAAGGGCTAACTAAATACTGTTGTGAATCATGACAGGTGATAGTATAAAGCTTCATTCTGGACATTTATAACGTTACACCGTCACAAATCGTCAATTTTGTCACAGAGCTCAGTCACTTACATTTTTCGCTATATATTCTAATATATAAAATTCTCGTGTAACAGTATTTGTTTCCATACTCCTCCGAAACGGCTTAACCGATTTCAATGAAATTTTGTATATACATTCGGTAGGTTTGCGAATAGGTTTTTATCTATTTTTTATACTCCTAAGTGCTATTGTTTAGTAAATATTTTTAATTTAATAATTGTAGAACCCGGTCGATGACTGTGTAAGTGATAATTGATCAGTTATCCCCACGAGCTGATACCAGTCTATCCCCACCAGGTGTCGCTGCTCTATTATTATTATTTATTAATTTCTTTATCATTAGACCTCTTCCACTTATATACCACATCCTTACACACATACAATAAGTTATTTATGTGACAAAACAACGTTTGTCGGGGCAGCTAGTTTATTTATATCGGATACTGTTGACACACGGCACTGTCGCGTCGTACACCGACAGTAGGATGCCAGGAATAAATTTAATATCTCTAGTCTTGTTAACATAGCATACATATACATAAACATACTCAGGCAGTCCATAAACAAAGATATATTAAGCCCCCTACGCGAATCCTGGACTAAACTAGAGACGAAAATGTAAGTGGCAAAATGTACGATATTTTACGTGTATAATGTGGCAGCACTGCACGGAGATAGTCCCCTCTTGAGTTCAAAGTCCAAGCATTATTTTATAATCTATAATATAAAAATGAATCGCAAAATGTGTTGGTAAGCGCATAACTCAACAACGCCTCGACCAATTTGGCCAATTCTTTTCTTTTTTTTTTTTTTTAATGTGCGTTGAAGTTGAAAGATGGTTTTTACGGCGAGAAAAATTCGAATAATTGCCGGAAAAAAACCTTAAAAAAAGTAGAGTCAATTTGAGCTTTATTGCTATTGTTGTTTAAACAATGTAAGTATGTTCCTGTGATCGAGGCCTTAAGCATTCACTCAGGTATTGTATAAAGTTTGGGGTGTGGGAGGGGTGGGGTTACGGGTTCGTATCCCGTGCAAGACTTTGCGATAGGAATTACACCATACAAGCGTATTGCGCGCGCTCTTTACACTGTTATTGAGTACGCTAGCTGTTAAATGCCGGGCAGCTGTTTTGCGGTGGAAGCCGCAGCCGGGCAGCTGTTTTATAGATAAATAAAGATGAATTAAAAAAAAGTACGCTTAGCGCAGTGGACTGGACAAATCTGTTTGTATTTGATGTTTTAAAGATAAACAGTGAATATAATATAATATAGAATATAGTATCACCATCAGTTAGCACGTAACTAAAAGTTAGTTACTCTTTTCTATATATAGTACACGCGGGCGAAGCCGCAAAGGGACAGCTAGTGTGATATATATATATATATATATATATATATATATATATATATATATATATATATATAATTACGCCGAGTAAACGTAAAATCATGTTTTTACTGCTCGTGATTTCAACCTGCACGAATAATATGTTGGTTATAACAGTAGCAGAAAGTGAGATAAATGAGACAACTGTTGCTCGCAAGATGGGCCTTCCTACAGTGCTATTTTGCCGATTTGTGCACGTAAATAGTCATCATACAACATTTTGCCACCAACATTTTCTTCTCTAATTTAGCCCAGGTTTCACGTGATGTGCTTATTATGTACACGTTCCATGTGTGTGTGTCTATATATATGGATATGTATATATGCATATATATTCATATATATAATCGACACCCAATTATCCGCATAAATGGAGGGGGCTGATGCCTCGGATAATCCAAATATCTGATAATCTATTGCTACTCTTTCTTAGATCTCGGTAGAAAGAAGAAAGGTAAAATTCATTCCTGCAGTAAGACATCAATTTAATACAGTAGACTCTCGATTATTCGCATTAATGATTAGAAGGTGTTCGCTGATAATCCAAAAAATAACATAGTAAAAAAATCACGGATATCTTACTTGTGCATTAGTCCATTTATGCGCTACGCGGGGAATAATCTCGTTAACCCATTCATGCGTGACGCTAATTGTTTCGCCTGCTGGAAGAGACTTAAATCTTCTTCAATCCTTCCAAATTACGGTTGTGGGAATAACACGTTTGTGAACTTTATGCGAGTAGACAGAGCGTGTATTTATGAATAACCAAAGAATTTTTTTTCAAGATAATTTATTTCAACATTTTTTTCAACTATTTAAATTGAAGTATGTTGTGCGGAACACCCGCACACGAATAATCGGGAGTCTACTGTGTGTGTATGTGTTTATATAGCCTATATGCATGACGTTAGCTAGGAACATGGGAATATTGTTTAGTGGATGCTTACTGAAATAACCTATTGCTTACTGGAAAATTGTTCGCGGGCAGCAGGTACAAGACTACTGATTTAGAGGGTAATAATAATTAAGGTGATTGCTCCTGTTCCACCTGCCTGAAGATAATTTAGTACAGTGAGGACCTGGGAACACGCAGTCACTAAAGTCGACTCTTCCTAACTAACAATTGTCTCATCGTCTCTACGGACAAGTCGCTCATCTTAGCGTGCTGACTTCTCATCCGCAACTCAGATCAGGGAGATGCCTGCGAATCTCTTCAAATACGTTGTAACGCATATGGAAGTACTATTTTTACGTAACTATTACACACGCACCCATTCTGCCAATGAACGAATAGAAAAAATACACTTCGGACGAGGATAGATTGTCGTTGTTTGGACACCAATGCTTATTAAAAATTCTCTTTCGAAGCTCTCGAACATAACTAAAAACCGGCCTTTTCAGACTACCATTCTTCAAAATGCACTAATCAGTTGCATGTGAAACTCAGAAACATGCACACAACTTTGCTGCAGAAGGAGCAGTAAGGTCGACCTTGAGGCACGCGTCAAATGCCGCGTCGCCTCGACGAGCCAAGCGCTGAAATAGCGTGCAAGCTGCCCGCCGAACAGTTTTTTGGTACTATGGGACATTAAACGGTGACCATATTATTTTATTGGTGGAAAGTCTGCAACTAAGTTCACTGCAGGTGGCAGTCTGAGTTTTATATACAACCGGTTAGTACATTTTGAAGTACGGAAGTCTGAAAAGGCCGTTTTTAGCCATGTTGGAGGGTTTAGAAACAGTGTTTTTAATTAGCCTCGTGGCGTTTTAATTATGAGGTTCCGGCTTTGTCTGAAGTTTGTTTTCTTTCCGTACGTTGGCACATTGGGCACACCTGAAATATTTCGTAGAAAAAAACCTGTTAACGAACGCACTGCAATACGTTTGAAGCGTGAGGTAGGCGGCCGCCTTAAGAGTCCGTATCACTTATTTTGATGAGTTTTTCCTTAATTCCTTCCTTATAAAAATGTAGCAAGATTTAATTGAAAAAAATTAAATAGGTACGTATAGTTTATTACTTCACTTTTCATTACGTACATTGTATTCGAAAAACTAAGGTTTAACCAAGAAATAATTAAGCTAAACTAAATTTCACGATACAGATTCTCTCTCACTAAATAATGAACACTATATAACTTCCAGCGCCGATTTCATCCAATAATACGCTCCTAACAGTAAAATGTAATCTCTATACATAAAAATGAAAGCTGACTGACTGACTGACATATCAAACTGCAGCCCAAACCACTGGACCTAGAATCGTGAAATTTTTTGTGGGGGTTCCCCTCAGGTCGTAGGCGAGCACTAAGACGGGATTTTTCGCAATTCGACCTCTAAGTGAGTGAAAAGGGGTGAAATGTGTGTCCGAAGAAACGTCGATAGAGCTCGAACCCGAAGGCCAATCGTCGTGATTTTTACTTTAATAAGACACTCGTAAAAATGCATATTAGCCGTTTTAAGGATTTTTTGAAATTCAACATTTAAGGGGGTGAAAAGACCTTAAATGTGTTTCCAATCAACTATCGATATCTATCGAACCCTTCGGGATAGAGAGTTGATATTCACTTCAAAATATTGCTTACGTAAATACCCAAAAATTAGTGTTAGGTTTTTTTTTAAATTCGACCCCCAGACAGTAAAAAGGGGCAAAATATGTTTTTTATGAATCATCTATATCTTTGAAACACAATTGGTTATCATCGTGATTTTAACTTTAATTTGTTACTTTTACAAATGTTTTTATGACAGGATTCATAGACGTTTCGAAATTCTTTATTTAAAGGGGTGAAAATACATTAAATGTGTTTTAGATTATCCTTCCATATCTATCGAATGAATCGAAATATCGAAGTGCTCTTTGCTTTAATATGGTGCTTTTGTAAATATTCCAAGTACCATTTAAAATATATTTTCTGAATTCGGCCCTAAACTGGTTAAAAAAGGGGTAATATGAGTTTTCGACTCACATTCGATATATATCGATCCCATAGCTCTTTATACAACGACGTGATTTTTGTTTAGGATTGATGCTTACTCAAATACCTAAAAAGTAATTTCAGGAATTTTCGAAATTCGCTACCTAAGGACGTGAAAAGGGGTGAAAAGTGGTGAAAAGTGTTTTCAATTAATCGTCGATATATCTTGAACCCAGCGGTCTAATGTTGTGTTTTTTACGTCCACGAGATACCAATAAAGTATTCTAAAACGTGATTCAAGGGTTTTTCGAAATTTACTCTCTTAGGTGGTGAAAAGACCATGAAAGTGTTTTAGATAAATCCTCGATATTTATCGAACCCGTCGAGATATACAATTAATTTTTGCTTCAGGATGATGATTACAGAAATTATCGCAAAACGGTTTTAAGATTTTTCGAAATTCGATTTCTCAATACTGTGCAGGGGTGATATGTGCTTTTTTAGTGAATGATTTATTTTGATTCGACTGAACGGGCTAGCGATGTGATTTACACTTCAGTTGGATACTTATACAAATGTTTAAGATTGAAATTTAAAATATTTCGAAATTCGACAACCAAAAGGGTGAAAAAGCACAAAATTTGTTTTCCATCAACCCACGATATATATCTAACCAGTAGCGATATTGAGGTGTTGTTCGCGTCAAAGTGATGCTTACGTAAATATTTAAAAAAAATATGTATGTATTTCTTTTTCTTTGTAAGAAACGTGATTATTAAGAATATAACTAAGTTGGTTAATATTCAAGGCAGACGATCCGAAAAGCAGGAACGAGCAGCGAGAAACAACCCATACAGGAGTTTCACTCTACAGTAACCTATCGAGACGTGGTGTTGTACAACCTCTATGAGCCCAGGACACAGATATTTTATTTTTTAAATAAAATTTTATTTTCATGAATTATTTCGACGTTATGTGACGCAGTTGTTTGTTACTCAGGTCTAAATTCCGGCAGGTTCTGGGCTCGAATTCCGTTAAAAGCTGCGTGCAAACGTTCAATTCTGACCCACATAAACTACAAGGCAGATCGAATTAGTGCAATTTACATGAAGTCGTTTAAAAGGGGTAAAATTGCAGTTTGCTTTACACTTAGGTTCCTCTACAACATCAGCTGACATATCGTCGGTATATTTCCATAAGTGATTAAGTCATTAATGTTATTTTGTTTAAAAACAGTATTAAATTGTAGATATTAACAAAAATGTGGTACGTTTCTATACTGTGACGCAACAGTACGAAATGACGAATATACTTAAAACTTGGGCAATTGTTCGTGAACAATATATACATATTCCTAGCATTTTTATCATTTTATCTCATTTTGACTGGGTCACTTTTGGCAGCAAACCACGACGATATATCATCTCACTAATATTAAGTTTGCTGTACCAAATACGTTTCTGTGAAACCTTTACCCACTGAAACTTTGTAATAGCAAAAAAGTTCCAGTGAATATGTTGAAAATATGTAACTGAGGGCACCGTCACCAATGGATGTACACAGGGTAAATAAGATGTTTTTCATTCGATTCACCTCTTACCTTAGGTGTCTGTAATTACCCCACAGCGTCAAATATGCAGGGTTATAAATAAGGTCCAGGCGAAGTCGCCGTTAATGTCAGGGACAAATTTAAGACTGCTTTTCGCGTGGACAGTTATAGCTACTTATCCTGCTGCAGAACTAGCCGCTTGGACATTCTAACATTTGATGACTGAAGTACCAATCTTGAGTACAAATAGGTTCTTCAATTAAAGTAAATATTACCAGCAGTTGCGAATAATACTCGCGAGCAATGCCGCGGGGGACTGCTAGTGTGTCTATAAAGAAACACAGCCGGTTATTTGTCACATTAGTCATTTGTTAAAAGAAAATGAATATTATTAACAAAATATATTGCAGCCTATTAATTAAAGAGGAATCGGCGGGAATCTTCAACAGTGCTTGACTCGCTGTAGTGATAACAGCATTTGATGCACGCTTCAAAGTCATCTTATAACACCGACACTGTTGATTTTCTATCGCGCAGGTAGGTGCGCGCTTCAAGTTTTTCTTGAATTGCTCCACTTCACATCTTTCTCTGCCAACATACTATTTTAAAAGAAAAATGTTAAACGCTATTGATTTTAACAGGATAAAGGCATTCAATTTTTGTACTCGTAAAAGCATTTCGGAAGAAAAACGACGTGTGTCGATAAAATAAATGCATGTACTACCGCGCTTTCAAAAAGCTTACACTACGTTGAAGCGTTTCGTTGAAACAGTAACAATAACATGTCAAACATATTAGTTTAATGGTTTCCAGCATTTTTTTTATTGAAAGGCACAATAGACGGCGACTTTTATCCTCGAATCACGAGGCTTTTATAAAGTCGCAGATGTAAGTGCCAGCATGGACTTTTGAGTTTTGACTTTTCGTTTTAGTCAGATCCATCGGTCCTTTTCCAGTCCGTACTCCGTATACACAGCGATGATTCAAATTAAATTAAGTGCTGTACACATTTTTTATGCTAGCAAAACTTTGTCAACCTACTGACAAAACAGTTTTCAGTTAGTTGTTTCAAAAAGATCATCGCATGTCTTAAAAAATTTTTTAAGTATTTTAATAACTAACCGCATGAAAATAATGTATGTTAACGCTATGTTCTGTGTAAAATAAACTGGAGCTTCGTTTCAGTAATAATTATTAGTGTCAGTACAAACAGTAAATTTTAATAGCATTATATTAAAAATTACAGTAATTGTTTGCAAATATTATGAAACAGCTTGCTGTTGTATTTGTATATATACAGGCAATGTGTTGTAAATTTAGAATAATTTCCAAAACTAATGTACATTTTTTTTTTCAGTGGGTACAGAAATGCAGTAGCAATATGCTATCTAAAAATATTTATATTTTATAAACTTTATTATTTTTATTTCGTGTTTGTAATATTTAAAGCAAGAACTTGAAAACTTAAGGTTCCGATTTCTAGTTTAAACAGGATTTTTAATGAAATAAAGATGACGGACATTTGAACAACCTGTGTTACTTGCTCCTTTTTGTGAAAAGTAAAAAACCTGGAGGTAAGGTAAGAGGTCTGTACGCCTCGTCAACAGCAAGGATTCGGCCATGGCCTTTGTTAAGAAACCATCCCGGCATTCGCCTAGAGCGATTTTGGGAAACCATAAAGAACAGAAATCAGGATGGCCGGAACCGGGGATTGCACCCGGGTCCTCCAAAGTGCGAGTCCAACGTAATATCGTTGCGCCACTTCAAGAAACGTAGGAATCCTGTTTGCTTGAATTAGTGCACTCTAAAAAAATAGTTTGTAAATTAACCACACGTGGGTATAGGAGCGCTGAGAAAGTAGGTACGGTATAGGCTGTTCACTATAAACTGAGTACTCAGCAGAACTTGTAATTTATTTCATATATGTTAATGGGCCATAATTACGTTAACTTTTGAGAGTGTTGAAACGTTTACACTGGTTTTTAGTTACATGGACGTTTTCATATTAAAAATTGTAAATATGGCTGCAAAACGGCTGGAATAAAACTTTATGCAGTGCTCACTTTATCGCAAACGGACTATGGAATTGTTCCCCAGACATCCTTGGTAGCACTCACAAACTTTTTTATAAAACAGTCAAATGTATACTAACGTTACTAGACTTGTAACAACTGTAAAAGTTTGAATATTTACAAGGCGGAAATATGGCAACTGTCCAATGCTGTGTTTAAGTTAATTACATCCTAAAAATTTTAGGAAGTTATTTTACAGTGTGGTGTATCGTGGTCGTGCTCCAAGGCATACAATATAACCTCAGGCTGTACACATTGTTTACTTGGACTCAAATGTGCATACCTGTGATATCCAATGAACATGTGTTGTGTAGACCGAGAGGTATTACTGGACAACACTTACCTTGCCTCTTGTATGCTACTGGAAGAAGAGTGTACCTACCCCTATACGTCTAAATGCCCTACAGACAACTCAAGTGTTGAGTATAAGCTTCGTTTCATTCAAACTTGGTGTAACTACACCAGTGAAGCTGGTGTAGTGTAGTTACACCAACGATTCGTCTCCATGTATGCTCGTCAATGTCGTAGAAGTACAGGTTTGGACACTCGCCGATCTACCAATGTATTTTGCTTGACCTCCTTGTTGTTTGACTGTAGTTAGTCAAGTTACCGAGAGCGTTGTGCATCTTCGGCGCTGCAGTCAGGGCCACAGAGTACATAAGGGAGATAGAGACGTCACTCCCATGTTACAGTGACTTCCTTATTTGATGGTCGAATTTAGAGTGGTGGGGGTGGCTAGTCCCAGTATCAGTACCAACCACGCACGCTAAAATAATTTTATTGCTTACTAAAATATTAATATTTCGCAGGTTGGCATCTATATATAATAACGTACTATTTTATAAATTTTATTGCAACAAAAACTGTTAAAATTTTTTTGAAGGGGAATTTTTTATTTTGGACTTGATTTTATTACAATTTCGGCCGACTGATGGGAAGGAAGTCTTGTAAAACACTGCGGAAAAGTGTTGTGTATTATGTGTATTAATTCACTGTTTGTAAATTACACAGGAAAATGTAACAAAGTTGTGATAAAAGTATTTAAATACTTCGTCTAATACAATTCGTTCACATCAAAAGCTAGTTACGATAACATATCACCCCGTACACATAGTAAAGTATTTCGTAGCCAACGAGCATTAACGTTCGTAGCTAACCACAATCGCCATTACAAGTTCTTGTCAACGAGTACAAAGTACAACACACGTGGAAATAAACACGTGTGAACGATACCTTAAACTGAACTTAACACTCTTATCACAACTTTGTAACTTACCTAAGTAGTTTAAAAACACAATACACACACACACACACTTATTTCGCATTATAAAATTTAAAAACACGGCGTTCGTTGAGCTTCAGCCAAGTCAAGCCAAGCCATGCTGCCCATTCTGGCCAACCTAACTTTTCATGTGTGTCTCATGACATTCGTAAACTAATACACGATATTTAATTATATTTAAAATTGAAAATTACATTTTGAACTTTAATATAAAAACTTATTGTTTGAGAAGACGAATTGTAATGAATTCCGACACAAAATTATATTGTCAAATAAACAATTTGGTCTAGTAGCAATTGTTTAAGGTTGGTACTGACACTGGGACTCACTAAAAGTAAGAAATGTTAGCCCATTTCTAGTGTCACCCCCCTGGTCAGGGCGGTTGAGCTCAAACTCCGCCCACTTTTTTTCAGTGTTTAAATTATAAAGTAAATAAAGATTGTTGGAGCCATGCTTTATGATTGTAAGCGAAGTAAGTATTTCATAAATTGATAAAAAATACGTTTTGATAAATTGTTTACCTTTGTGGGAGGGAAGTGGGCGGAGTTTGAGCTGACCGCCCTGACTATAGCGCCAATAAAACACAATATTCTCGGTAACTTGGTGAACTGCAGCCAAACAACAAGGGGGTCAAGTTTCCAGGCGAGTGTCCAGACCTGTTCTTCTACAGCCGTGATGCTGATGTAGCTACACAAACGCCGATGAATGAAACTACTTTTGGCGAATTTTGTGCCGCATTATCCACTGTGTATGAAGATTGGTCAAAATACTGACCAATTAACAAGTTCGTGAAAATAAAAGTGTACAATTAATATACGTTTGTCGCAAGGTTGATTTTGAAATGTGTGATGATTAGTAGTTGGTAATAACATAACCTCAACGCTTCATATTTCGTGTGTGAGTTAAGGTGTTAATATTTCCTTTTTACTGAACGGTGACATTCAGTTGTGGTCGGAGTGTTTATTTTATCGATCATATATCATAAAACAAATCCAGATTTAGTGTCCGCTCCCAAAATTATATCTATGTGCTATTACAATATTCACAATTCAATAAAATAAAACTTACCTAAAATACGAACTGTGAAGTGTTGAGATTATATTATTACCATGTGTTAACCACATACACATAAACATTCACCTCCAATATAACATACATTACTTTTAGTCATTCACTATTGCTATCCCGCTATCATCTACAAGAATTGTGAAAACCTTAATCTCAAACACACTTTATTAACCGACTATTCAAAACGAAACGTAACTAATTTAAACTTGGCGCGCTCGTTTAACTCTACTCCAGCTACGCCTTCTCCAGAGGAAGTATAATTTTTTCTGCAAAAATTACACTAGTGTAACTACACCAACTTGAATTATACGCAATGTAATCATAACATGACGTCACATCCGGTGAATAAAACAATTTTTTTTCTGGTGTAACTACACCAGCTTGAATGAAACGAAAGCTCTGCCCTACTAAGAGAGAAAGCCTTAACTCTGAGAGATCAAATTTTACAGGAGAGCAAAAAGTTTGTTTTCTCTTAATACACTCTAATTTTTGTAAAAAAAATTTCAATAGTTTGCTTTCATTATGACATTTAAATATTTAAAATTTATATGGTATTGGTTTTTGACATCTTTCTCCAAAACAACAACTTAACACTTTTATTCCCAGTACTAGACAAAATTTTGGTTTTAATGAATATTTTAATAATTCTTTACACAGGCAACGACCTCTTATAAGCCGTTTATCCTTAGTGACTATAATAGTCATTACTTAGCATTGCATGCCTTGGAACACGACCACGATACGCCACTGGTTTGAAGAATGATTATCTATATCAACGTAGTAACTGTGCGAAAACTAATTGCAGAAACCTTCATAACAGTACAAAAAAATTTTAAATTATGCGGTAGTGAAGTTGTGTGCTATTTTGTTGCACAAATAAATACATATAGGATATATCGCCGACCGTGTAGGTCATGATATATGTGCTGTAAAATCTCTCGGTTAAAATCCTGGTTGTTTCCGTCACGTTTTTGTTTATTACACTGTAAAACAATTTTTGTACGTTAACAATGAGAATTCTCGAAAACTCGGTTGTCAAATAAATTCGTTGTAAAAATAATACAAAATATATTGTCTTTGAATGTTTCTTGCAATGGGATAGAATAACGTATTGTACTATTGTGGACATACGCCATTGCAAAATTATGTCGTCCCAGAAATCTTTGAATGAGGCTAAGAAAAATCTAAAAAAGGAAACAAAATTAGAAAACAAGCCTAGTTTGGCTGCAGTCAAGACATCAACAAACCGAAACAACAGCACATAAAAGATCCCACAAAGAATTAGTTAACATTTGTTTGTTATATCATTAGTTGTTGACTAATTCCTTATGGGATCTTTCATGTGCTGTAGTTTTGGTTTATGGAGAGTTAATTACAGCCAAACTAGGCTTGTTTTCTCTTTTTTTCGCTTGTTTTTTTTCTTAGATTCATGGCGTAGTTCACAACGGCACAGTACGTTAATAAAAATGATATGTTTGTAAAATTGCAATGTATAGACTCGTATTTGTATACTCGCAATAGGGGAAATAAATTTTTAAATATTTATTTTATTCTAATCATGACACTAAACTTTTTTGCTAAACTACTTTAAAACATATCAATTATGAATGAAATTATTTTGAAAAGAAACTTTGTGTACGCAACATTACTCGAACTGCATCCTTTTACTTATTTATCGCGCAACTTATCCCTAGACCACCTTGACCTACATGCTGTTTGTTATTTTTATTCACTTTTATACATTCAGTGTACAATTCAATCACACAGCTTTCTCTATTTTGAAGCATGCCGCTAAAATGAAAATTAACCGTATTCCCAAGAAAATTCATTACAGAGGATGTGATTCGTGTATAAATATAAAATTTTCACAGACCTGTT
Organism: Medauroidea extradentata; assembly: GCA_003012365.1. Classification (NCBI taxonomy): domain Eukaryota; kingdom Metazoa; phylum Arthropoda; class Insecta; order Phasmatodea; family Phasmatidae; genus Medauroidea; species Medauroidea extradentata. The sequence goes on along the minus strand of PNEQ01103370.1, from coordinate 34,718 downwards.
GATACAATACTCAGTTTCGTTGTTTAGTATCAAGTAGTTTTATTTTATATTTGATGTATAATTGAAAATTCTATTTTCAGGGTAGCATTACTCCCACTATATTCACTTTTGGGACAAATTAAAAACTCGCATTCCTCATCGCGAAATTAACACACTCCGTACGGAATCATCGTGTGTATAATATATATATATATATATGTGTGTGTGTGTGTGTGTTTTTTTTTGTGTGTGTGTGTGTCTGTGTGTCTGTGTGCAGCGGCCTTAACTCTTAAGGAGATAGTTTCCAATATTTATTCATTATACGTTTATATTTTTGTAATTCAGAAATTTTGAATTTTTTGCCTCTTTTGCAGATTTTTTTTTTTCAAGTGCCATTGCGGAAAAACTGGCTGAGGTATTTTTTTTTTTTCGTAACAGGTAATTTTACTCCCAAGTAACGTCTACTAAAATAACACCATTTCATGCAAATATAAAATTGCAATTTTCCTCCATCTGAACACCCTGAAGCTATCAGAAGTGTTCAACTGCCGCCAGCCACAGCGCCCACGTGCAGAGCCACAAGTTAGTTTCTTGAGTTCTTCTGCTTCGTCGCGTTTCCTACTCGCATCCTCTTTATTCGTAGTCGCCCTATCTCCACCCCTCACTACCCCTCGTGTTCCCATCACCCCTCTCTGTGCCCGCGGCGCATTAATCGCGTTCAAACCCCGGGCCGTCTGTCTCAGCGGTGGAAAGCCGCGCAATTAACGCCAAACCCCGCGGTTGAATGCCGCTCTAATTTGCCCGTCGCCGTCTCTGGGACGCCGGTTAAACACCCCTCCCCTCCCCCGCCTACACCATTCGCGGATTGAACCGACGCCCACCAGCGACGTCTGTAATCACGTTACCGTCAGCGCCTTGAGCGTCCTGGCGAACGCTCTTGAAACCCAATAAATATAAATATTCGTCATTTATAGACATCGGAAAAATCGCTGAAATATTTAGAGTCTACATACAGTAGTCGCCAATAAACTGTAGTATTTTATTGTACTGGGGTTATATTTTTTTTCAACCTCCTATCGGCTGTAATAAAAAAGCGGGAATGAATTAGGAAATTATTTTAATGTCAAAAGAAACGTACATCTTTACACTATTTTATCACATAATTACCGTTCAGATTGAGGCATTTGTCGTACCGATACACCAGCTTGCCGATACCCTACTTGTAGTCCAGATTTGTCACAGAGTGACTTCCACATTTTCCCCACGTTGAAAAAGTGGCTTGGAGGACGACGCTTCAACACCCATGATGAACTGCAGGACTCTGTTAAAACGTGGCTGAATAGGCAGGAGGCATCATTCTTTGCATCGGTACGACAACTGCCTCAATCTGCACGGTGATTATGTGGAAATATAGTGTAAAGATGTACTTTTTTTTTGACATTAAAATAATTTCCTAATTCATTCCCGTTTTTTTTTATTGCAGCCGATAGGTGGTTGAAAAAACCCCTCGTACTATTATTGCATGATGTAATTTTTGATACGTGTGAGCAGTTCTCGGACAAATCACAGAAGGTCTGTGTTACAGTTGTGCAGTTCTAACTATGCCTGTTGGCCAATATCGATACAAAACCTTCAGTGTTATACACAGCACATTGTAGAAACTGTAGTTCTTCGTGTAAAGATTCATGCACCACAATGTTTCAGCTCCTGATCTATAACTGTAGGTTTCTTGAAGCCAATTTGCGAAAACTAAGCAATAGCAACACAGACACGCTGCCAATAACCATGAAGTTAAATTGCAGATGTGCTCGTGAGGCACTGAAACAAACTGGGGCAAAATTCATTCTTGAAAAACAGGGGTCCCTAACTATGCATCTTTGATTTGCCAGTAGAATCCATAGAGAAGTGAGAGTAAATACACCAAATTACTGACCTTGCAGCAGAGCTGCAGATGTTCACATAAGACATTGAAACCAATTGGGACATAAACCGTTTCACCATAAAAACGTAGCTCTAATCATAAAGAGTGAAGGGCCAACAATGGGTAAGTACTCAAAGTGCATGAGCATAGCCGTCTTTAGTAGAAGGCCGCGGCCTTAGATCTGGCAACCCTGCCAGGAAGGGTCACTTTAACACTTCTTGTAGCTCTCCAAAGACAATGGCTGTACCTGGTTCGTTATTATGCCCTACATACCGGCGAATCAGAAGTCACTGCCTTGGGTGAGACAAAAAAAGTGTTAAAATAACCCTTCCTGACAGGGTCTCCAGATCTAAGACCGCGGCCTTCTACTAAAGATGGTTATGGGGCATGACAAATATGTAAACTTAACCCGTCTTTCTGTGAAATACATTAGCTTACAAGGATTACTTTTTTGTGTTTTGTCTTTACTGATTTGTAGACACATACAAAATTTGCGTTATCATCTGGTAGCAGACTAAACTTCACTTTCCTATAAATAACAGAGCATAATCTGCGATTCGATTGGCCACGAACTTTTATGTGTTGTCATTTACGTTTGTTACGTCTTTACAGAGATTGGCCTTTCTTCCGTGTAAGCATTCTCCGCGGCAAGTCACGACAATATCGGCCAGCGGGAGACGTCGAACGAGCCTATAGACACTTGGAGTCTAGTCAGCTGTCAGAAAATAACGCGCATTTCGCACGTATTTGCTGATTTGATGCGTCCAACGAAACGTCAAAGGTAGAACCACGAGTTTGTCGCGAAAAGATTTTGGCAACACTTTGTTTCAGTGCCTTACGCGCACATCGACAGGCTACGTCATGGTTATTGGCAAAGTGTTATTGTTCAAACAGATCCCATATTTGATTGCACCAATCAGAATAATATTATCGTGACGCCATCCGTCTGTGATTTACCTGTAGAACTCCCGAGCCCTGAAACACTCAATCACTGACCACGAAGTAAAACTGCAAATGTGCGCATAAATAATTGAAATCAAGTGGTGCAAAATCTTTTCGCTCACAGAATCTTATTTCTTGTTTTAGGAAATACACATGTATGCCTATGCCTTCTAAAAATTTTGTATTTTGAAGGGCAAAAATATGTATACGTATATATTTTTATAGTGTACAGACAAATAATAGCTTTGTAATTGTAAATGAAAAAAACTTTTCTTTCTTTTTAATGTTTGTAGAGTTTAAGTATTATGTTTCCGTATTTTTTATCGTTGTAAAGGCGAACAAGGAACAACTAGTACTTTTTCTTTGCGATCTTACTTTCTGTGCACGTACGAGACGGATTGCAGGCAATTCTTGTGAGACTTCAATTCGCAGAGTGCTCTTAAATTGCGCTGCTGTACAAGAAAAGGAGCACATCGCACTATTTTTTTGGTTGGTTTTTCGGGTTTTATTGTTCTCTTTTGTAAATGCAAGGTCTTACCGATTTGAACTTTGCTGTTTAACGGTTGTGATTAGAATAAACTACTCCCGCTTATAAAACACTCAGTTTCATAAGTCAGTCTGTACGAAGCAAATATGGTTCCTCGGTTGCCGAATGAGTAGACCATTCGCCTCCCACAAAAACGATCCGGGTTCGATTCCCGACGGGATCGGTCCCCGGATTTTCGCATGTGGGAATCGTGCCGAACGATTCCGTTGGTCAGCGCGTTTTCTCAGGAATCTCCTGTTTCCCTCTTCCTTTCCTTTCGGCGCCGCTCCATTCTCACCTCATGTCACCCCTCACCAGAGCTAAATACCTCGATGTTAAGGACGTTGGACCCGTAAAAATTCAAAATTTTATATTTGTGCCAAACACTGTTCAACTTTTACACATCAGATAACATAACATTTCCCCAAATAAAAAAAATAAAAATTAGGACCCATAGTTTTAGCATTATGACCTATCAAAGTCACAAAATGGCAGTTGCGGTGTAGCCAAAATAATAAAAAATAATTAACTTGCAGAAACAAGATAATTCATATTGGTTCTTAATTATGTGAGATACTTCAAGACACTTGTGAACACAAAGCGATAACTTTTTGTATTTTTAAAAAATTGACGAAAATTAGTAAATTTCTGCATAACTTTGACTTTTCGCTACTACTGAAATTTTCAAAAAACTAACTTTTGTCAACCATGTCGTAAAATGCATTGATACACTAACTATCAGTTCCTGTAATTTTGAATTTATTCGTTAATTACTTTTTTTGATTTTGGCTACACCGGAATGGCCATTTTGAGACTTTAATGAGTGATTATGTAAAAACTACGGGGCCTAATTTTTTTTTTATTTGGGGAAATGACATGTTATCTAATGTGCAAAAGTTGAACAATTTTTGGCATAAATAATAAATTTTAAATTTTTACGGGTCCAACGCCCTTAAGGTTCCTATCTACCTGGGCTTAAAACGCGTTGCAGCGATGTGCAATTATTAATTTTTTTATGAAACTACTTACGTTTGTACGTCTACGAAAATGACATACATTTCAAACAATAACAATATTTTTGGCGGTTAAATATGCAGCGCACACTTCAGAACCAGGGCATTTTCGCGTCTCCTGTAGCAGTAGTGTTTGCATACGCACTGCAAATAGTTTGCTGCCGTTTACAGTTTTGGCTACCTGAGTAGCGAGGTAGGTTGCAAGGTTCGTTCACAGGGAAAGGCTGTTGTCCGATAATTTCCGCTCGTGTATAATGCACAGGTAGACCTGGATATGTAATTTAGCGCGTAAATCTAATGTAGTTCACGTTGTAGCGCGCTATTCTCAGATTGGCATATAAAAAAATTATAATTTTAACAAGAAATTCTAGACCGACGTAGGCAATTTCGATAACAAATAGTCATTTTCGCGCTAGGCACATACTATAATTCCAGCAACTGTAAACGTTCGTGGCACTTTCGCAATTGGCCCTTGACTTTCTTGACACCTTCTGAACGGGGCTGAGTATGGCCGTCTTTAGTAGAAGGCCGGAGTCTTGAATGTTGCAACGCTGCGTCGGAGGCCTACTGCCGGTCGCTCATAATGAAAAACATACTGATTTGTCAGTTATTTTTTAGGTTTTCACTGAAGAATAAGTGAATTTTGGTTCACTGATTGTTAGGGCCACGATTTTGTCGCGAAAAGATTTTTGCCCCACTGTGTTTCAGTGACTCACGTGCACATCGGCAGTTCTGTTTCAAGGTTATTGGCAGCGTGTCTTTGTTCAGACACGTTTCTCATTTGACTGCACCAATCAGAATAAGATTATTGTGAGTCTGTACGTCTATAATTTGTAAAGGCCAGTGAGAGTAAAATCATCCAACCACAGACGATGTAGCAGAGCTGCAGGTGTGCACATGACGCATCGAAACCAAATGTTGCAGAAATATTTTCGCCATAAAATCGCGGCTCTACTGATTGTATGTAATACGTGCTGATAGCTTTACTGATTCAACAGTTTTTTTTTACTGGATTTCGCTGTGGAATCAGTGGTTCTACATTCACTGATTTTTATTTTATTCACTGGTGCCATCAGTGAATTTTTACCTCTGAAACAATCAGTGGTTTTCCACTGATTCTAAGTGGAGTCATTTTCACTGATTCAAGTGGTGGAATTTCACTGTGAATCAGTGGTTTTCCACTTATTCGAGTTTAGAGTGTAGTCTGTGTAAACGTGTACACGTCACTAAAGCTGCATATAGACAAGTTACAGAGACTAGGGCAGTCAAGAAGTGACAGGCAGAAGGCCCCCGATCCAGTGTTGCCACATTCAAGACTCCGGCCTTCTATTGAAGACGGCCATGGGCTGAGCCAGTAACTAGGGACCCATGTATTCCGCGAAAAGAATTTTGCCCCAGTTAGTTTCAGTGCCTTACGTACACATCCGCAATTCTGCCTCGTGATTATTGGCAGCGTGTCTATATGAAGAGCCGTATCTCATTCGACTGAGCCAATTACAATAACGTTCCTTCAACACCATACGTCTGTGATTTGCTGATATAATCCCAAGGCTCGTGAGAGTTAAAATATCCAATCACTGACCACGAAGCAGAACTGCAGGTGTGCACGTAAGACACCGAAACAAAGTGGGGCAAAATGCTTTTCGCGAAAAACAGGGGTATCTACATATAAAAAACATATAACTAAACGCATGCCCATTTCACTGTGGAAGTGAACAGTTCATGAACATCTAAGGTCTGCTTGAGTTCACATATATTCTTGGAGGCTTGTCTACAGGTCAGTGAACCCGTAAATTTACCCAGTGTCTAGTAATGGTTAGCGTATAAACAACACATTAAACCGGGCTGTATAAAAAGCCTCTATCGCACCGCACTGCTCAAAGTTAGGATATTCTATCATTTATTTTCCTCAAGTTCTCAAAAAGATGATTGAAGTCATAAAAATGAGCATCATTTAATTATGTGGCGATATCTTTTCACGTCACTATAAGTTATAAATAGGGACAGGAAGTTTTCGCGAAAAGGTTTTTGCACCAGTTTGTTTCGGTGTCTTATGCAAACACCTGCAGCTCTGCTTCCTGGTCAGTGATTGGACGTTTTGACTCCCAGCGTCTCGGTGTTCAATCCGCGTGATGCCGCAGTTAACATTGTTCTGATTGGCGTAGTCAGATGAATAGACGACTCTTCACAAATCGTGGGCTTACAAGGAAAAGGCACTAAGTCCAAAAAAAGATGATTTGAGAAAAATGTATTTGCAAGTATCTGTGTTTCTCAAAAATCTAGTTCTGCAGATCAACCTTCCATTGTTGAGGAGGTGTGTTGAGATAGGACTTGGGGCTTTTCCCCTGGAAACGGAAAACAAAATTCTGAACTTACTGCTATGAATAACAAATTTTCTGCATTTTTCGACTTAGAGTATTTTCCTTATAAGCCCACGAAATATACGCAGCCAATAACAATAAAATAGAGCTGCAGCTGTAAACAGTTTGGTGCGAAAATGTTTACTCGTAAACTTCTGGTCCCTAATTATAAGTACTCGTCTAACTTTTAGTATAGGTACGTATATAAACTCAACAGAAGGCAAATGAAGATGTCTGTAAATAAGGTAGTTAGTTAGTAGGACTCACATCTCGTCGACAGTGGGATAGTTAACGACCGGGCCATTCGTCTATTAGTAAAAGCGCCTTTTATAAGAGTGACGTACCAGCAACGGTAATTTTTGTTCCCGTATTGCAATTATAATAAGAAAATATGTTTTGTACAAAGTACAGTAGTACTGCAGCTCTCCTTTAGTTACTGGCTGCATGGCTTTGTGAGGATTTGTTCGACTAGGTCAAACCAAAGACGTTACAAACAGAGTCCTGAAAAATTCGTGTTTTCTTTTAGGCGCAAGCTAGAATCCCAGCAACTATAGATATTTATCATGTTCACAATTGGCCGATGACTTACTCTACACTTCCTGGAAGCAGCTGAGACAATAATAAAACTGTAACTGAATACTGGCCCATTTCACTGTCAGCGAGCAGCTAATAAACAACTGATGTCTGCACGATTACACATATATTCTTGGAAGCTAACCTACATGTCAGTGAACCCGCGAATTTTCCCGGTCTCTAGTTATAAAATAACTAGGCTGCTGTTTGTTACGTGGCCAGATTGAATGCTGACAAATTGCAGGCGGAGATAGGAATTGTGTAATTTAGCAGGGTCGGGGGTAAATTTTTTTCCAATAAATAACGTTGGCATAGGACAACGCAAGTTACGGAGCCGTTCAATTTGGTAACGCACAGAGATAGGCAGTCACCTCTGGTCTTACACCCCTTGGGTCAGTCAGATTAAAGTTTCTGCACACCTAACGTAGATGATACGCAGTCATACATACGCATCTCTGGAATACGCTGCCTTAGATATGGCAACCCCGCCAAGAAGAGTCGTTTTAATTCCGTCTTGAGCTCTCTAAGTGCAATAGCTATCCACGATTTTCGCGAAAAGCATTTTGCACCATTTTTTTTTTCAGTACCTTAACAACACACCTGCAGTTCTACATTCATGATCGGTGATTCGATGCTTTTACTCTCACCAGTCTTGGGGTTCTACCCACCAATCTCAGACGTGAAGTAGCGTAGTAAACGACTTCTGATTGGCGCAGTCAAATGAGAGACGTCTCTGCACAAAGACTCACACTGTAAAAAATTTTCTCCGCCGATTTACGGAATTTCCGGTAAAAATTTCTCCAGATACCTCCATGAATTCACGGAAACTTATTTCCGTATCCAACAGAAGTTTTAGTAAAACAGTTTCTTCACACGGAACTGTACCATACTTACATGTTTATAATGCTACAACTGCATTTCTACATATTTGCAGATTTACCGGTGATGTTATTAAAATATATCCGTGATATTTACAGCTCTCTAACCCATACATTTTCGATTTTTTTCCTAGTAAGTGTCCGCAGCAGACTTATGGACATATTACGTATGATTCCGTAGTGTATATTTACTATAGACATTTCCGTATTTTGCTTTTACGGACACTATTTCCGTTTATTAACGGTACATTTCCGTTAAAATTTATAACGGTGTACATGAGAGTATTTGAAGTGGTACCGAATGCCAATGGAATTTTTTGTACGTTACTAAGGAGTACTAAACAACAGTTGCTAAAAACTCTCACGAACATTAGGTGGCACTGTTAAAAATAATTTTCGTTGTTTTACGGAGAAGTACTGGTAAAAAATTCTCCAGAAGTGTCCGTTAATTTACGGAAGGCAACTAGCTCCACTTATGGAAACTCGCATGTTTATGTGACTTCTTTAGGATGCAGGCGCAATAATGAGTTCTGTTATTTATTTAGCTTCTTCTCGCAGTTTAACAGTTTAATGAAACGTAATTATGTATAGCTGTGTTACAAAATAATGTTTCCGTTAATTAAACACACGTTTCCGTAAGATTGTCCGTAAATTCACGGAAATGTTTAGCAGTACACTGCCAATAATCATGAAGCATTTCTGTATACGTCCACATAAGGTATGGAAACAAGCTGGGACAAAATTATTTTGGAGGAAATCAGGTGCCCTACTCATGTATCTGTCCTGCATTCTTTCAAATTAGTGAAAGCCGTTGCCCGTTCGAGAGCTAGAGCTCTGTAAAAACGACCCTTCTTGACAGTGTTGTCACACCGAAGGCAGCGGCCAGGAGCGAAGCCGTTTTTTTTTTCTTAAGTCGGTTACAGGGAATATATTGGGTCCGATGTACACTACTGTATACATACCCCTAAATACATTCACACATATGCACGTGATAATCAAGATTTTGTTCGCGGGGAATTATTGCTGTTATGTTTATTTAACATGTACTAGCAGATAGTTTTGAAATATCTATTGAAATTTGTGGTAGTTGGGTCATCCTGATTTCGATTTTTCATGTATCTCCAAAATCGCTTCAGGCGAATGACGTAATGGTTCCTCAACATAAGGCATGTCTGACTTCTTTCCTAGTTTCTGTTTTTGTACTCCGTTGTGTGTAACCTTCTTTAATGGCTTCGCTGTCGAAGAGACGCAAACTCCAATAAAAATAAAATAAAAATATCTAATGGCCTCGCTATCGAATAATCGCAAAGCCCAAGAAAAAGAAAATAAAAATAACAAATTATTTTGATAACTTAATTGGCAAACGTTGTACTGGGGAGGTGGGATTTTGCTTCAACCGTCTCTTTTATGTTTTGAGCCAGTAGGTTATCATTCCCCTACACTGATATAAATTTGTTGATTACTGGTTCCATTAAAATATACACTCATGCCTTACAGTAAAAGAAGGAACAGCTCATTATTTTCCAAACATAATTAATTTATGTTTTTTGGAACCAAACTCGAACTTTGGCGTCTTCTTCTGTTAAAATCAGGAAGTTTATTCATGGTATTTTATTGCTATGAATGTTCGCAGAAAATTAATACAGTTTTTGAATACCTTATTTGTCTGTTGTTTAAAGCAAAATTTCATTTTTAAGGGAACGAAGATAAATATTTCACCCACAAAAAAGTCAAAGTGAGAGCGATACTCGCCAAAATGACTTTGGATAGAATCCTCCCAATCATATCGTTTGGAAGCTACCTTCCAGGACATTTCCTGCGAAAGCCGAACTCTTTTGGGAAGGATCCCATCCAAGAAAATAACTTGGGAAATTGTGTAGGCCTACAGTAAGACTTTCAAATAGAATGCCATGGTAATATTTTCTTTAACCCCAATTATGTTCACCCCCGAGGAAATATGTAAGAACCCCTACGAGAATACAATACTTTGGGATTTCCAGTAACCAAACATTTAAGCCGGTACACACTATCTATAATTCAACACCAAATTCCGTACCTAATTCAGTACAAGTAGCACTGTGACAGTGTGTACCGTCACTGCGCTGGTTCCAGACCGAATTCCGTACTTAATTTCACAGATAGAGCCCGTCCTGTTTTTCATCGTAATGTATGCATAGTTATAGCCACCGCGCATGCGAAGTTCACAATCTGCTGTGATTATAAATAAAGTTCTTATTTTCTACTGAACATGCGACCATGGAATGTTTCAAAACCTAAATAATACGAGATAGTTTTACTTGGTAACTACATGCAATTCTTGTATGTGAAATAGTTTTCGGCAATTTTACTGTTGTAATATATGGAATATAACAGCCAACATTACAAATATGTTTTTCTTCTTTATGTACCGAAACATACAAGTAAACAGTGATAGTGTGTAAACAGCACAGAAGTTTTGCTACAGAATTCCGTTATGGCATCTCAACCAACGGTTATGAGCGGCATTAAGTAAGGAATTGAGTAGATAGTTAAGGATAGTGTGTACCGGGCTGTAGAGACAGTATTTCCCGCTAAGAAAATCTTGAGATAAATTTTATGAGTTGTCAGGTGTGACGAACTTCTCAAAAAATTAATTGACTGAAACAAACACTTTCTCCCACTGTTCCTTTCTCAGATAAATTATTTAATTTGTTTTCCTCTTCACCCTTTTTCCCTTCTTGTTACAAACCCCTAAAATTTTCACTGACAACAATAGCATCAAAAAACTTGGAACGCTGGATTCCTGGGTACATGAGAGTGTACTTGTTAACAGTTTCCGGTAAATATTAAGAATCACTTCTCATTGTGTACTGGTCAAACTACTGATTTTAAAGGTATGATTTATCAATGGACGCTAGAAGTAATCGTACGTAAAGAAAACTGTAGGTTAAGGAGGTTACATTGGTTAGGTTAGTTACGGTTAGGTTCGGTTATTTTACCACTTTGTTTTCCATTTTTCGTTAGGTTAGGATATCTGACCTTACTTAAGGTAACCTAATTCAACATTAGGCCTGCCTAACTAAAAACGGAAAACTTTATTTGAAATAACTTAACATAAAGTAACTTACACTAACCTAACCTAACTTATTACTAGAGACATGCAAAATTCGCGTTATCATTTGGTAGCAGACTAAACTTCACTTTCCTATACATAACAGAGCTATTGATTGGTCACGAACTTTTATGTGTTGTCATTTACGTGTGTTACGTCTTTACAGAGATTGGTCTGTCTACCGTTTAAGCATTCTTCTCGGCAAGTCATGACAATATCGGCCAGCGGGAGACGTCGAACGAGCCTATAGTAACTTGGAGTCTAGTCAGCTGTCAAAAAATAACGCGAATTTTGCATGTCTCTACTTATTACTCAACCAAACAAAAAACGGAAAAATATATGATATAAAACTAAAATTTTCTTTACGTACGACTAATTCTAACGCCTATAGCGATATTTTTCATTAGTAAACTATACCTTTAAAGTCAATAGTTTGGCCGGTACACGATGAGTAGCTATTCTTAATATTTACCCAGTTTCATAACAAACTTTTTAGTCTGTCTGTAGCATTTCCCTAATTTGAATCGCTGATCCTACTTCCGTCTGTGCACTTCCTTTTACACTTTTCCCTGTTCCGTACAGGCCTATTCAATGTGAAACTCGAGGTAATCGGTTTTTAAGCGCGGCGCGTTGGGTAATGGCACTCAAATCGCAAATGGTTTGCTGAGTGCTTTGAAATTTACTTTGAAGAAGAATATTTTACCCAAAGCCGCACGCACGCACATTTTCACAAATGTCGGCAGTGGTTATGGAAGGAGGTGGAAACTGATTTAAAATATATTTTGTACCGATGTTAATTTAAAAAGTAGTAAAATAGTTCTCTTCAAAACTAACGTAACTGAAAAATTATTTTAACAAGTAATTTTTTTTTATCTAAAATTCGCAACCAAAGTTTATATTTAAAAGTTTGAACTGAAAGAAACACCGGCTAGAAAGAAGTCAAACTGAATTCACCAACATAGTGGCATGCATAGATAAATATAGTGGTATGCAAAAAAAAGATATATAGGCTAGTGAAACACACGAAAGTAGTGTATTTATTTGTCTTATTCACGTCCCCTCGAACAGCACAAGGCCTCGATACAAAGACACGGGGGGGGGGGGGCGGTAGGAATCGGCCAGTGCCTGTTTTTGAGGAACCATCCCAGCATTCGCCTGGAGTGATTTTGTGAAACCTTGGAAAACCGAAAACAGGATGGCCGGAGTCAGGGATCGAACCCGGGGCCACCCGAATGAGAGGCGAGTGTTTTACCATTCCTCCACCACGTACGGTACTTCGCACTTAGAAATAATTTTAGTGGTATCCACAGTAAGTATAGTGATATACGTGAAAGTATCTTGTGTATGTAGGCACTGCTAAAATGTAGATTACGTTATAATTTAAATTTACAATAATGAGTTGGGACCTGGAAAAATTGCTGTTTCACCGACCTACAGTCTAGCCTCCATGAATAATGTGTATAGGCCGTTCACGATAAAGTGAGCACTGCATAAAGTTTCTTTCAGCCGTTTTGCAGTTATCTTTACTATTTTTAATATGAAAACTTCCATGTAACTAAAAACCAGTGTAAACGTTTCAACACCTTCAAAAGTTAACATCCATTGGCCCAATGAAACATACTTTTAATTAATTACAAGTTCTGCTGAGTACTCAGTTTATAATGAACAGCCTATACTCAAGCAGACAGCAGTTGCTCATAGGTTGTCCTCTGACACAGTGATACCACAAGACCGGGCCTTTATTTATTTGCTCTGTATTATTTGACTCAGAGGCAGGGTCGTATTTACAACTAGGCCCATTAGGCCCGGGCCTAGGGCGCAATTTACACAAGGGCGCGCTTTTATCGAGGAGAACATGTGGGGAATTTTCTATCACTGTTTTTAAAAGTGCCTATACGGCGACCAGAAAAAATGTTAAGGTTTTCAATGCTCATGTCGTTGACTACAGCTCTCTCTATTAGTATCATCTAATTTATATGTTTAAACGTAATTTGCAAACAACTGCGTTAGGTTAAGCTAAATAATTGTTAAGTTATCACTTTTATGGTTTTGTACACAGCCATAGCCATCTTTAGTAGAAGGCCGCGGCCTTAGATATGGCAACCCTGCCAGAAAGGGTTATTTTAACACTTATTTTGTCTCGCCAAAGGCAGTGGCTTCTCCAGATTCGCCGGTATATAGGTCAGAATAACGAATCAGGTACAGCCATCGTCTTTGGAGAGCTACAAGAAGTGTAAAACTGACCCTTCCTGGCAGGGTTGCCAGATCTAAGGCCGCGGCCTTGTATTAAGACGGCTATGACACGTAAGAGTAAATTAAAAATAATGTGGTGTTGAAAATGGGAAAAGGGCGCTAGTTGGTAAGGTAGGAAAAGAGAGGCTGCAGGGCACTGAGACTCAAGGACCTAGGGTGTCTAGGTGCACAAATCCGGCTCTGCTCAGAGGTCTTCTAGAGGTGACAAATACGGCAAGAGGCAATTGAGAAAGTGTCACGTACTTACAGCTGACTGAATTCTAGCTTGAGCCTAAAAGAAAATGCGTATTTTTCAGGTCGTTAATAATGAGTACCAGCTTTCAGGACATAAAGACAGTACAGGCTGCAATGACATACTCATAAAATTTTAAAGAATAAACATTATTTGTATTTTTAAAAAAATATTGAACTTTTTAAATTTTTATTTTTAGTTTCAGCAATTTTTTAAAATTCAAATAATTTTTATTCTTTAATTTCATGAACATGTCATTGTAGCCTGCAATGTATTTATCCACTGTGATTTTTTTTTTAGTTTGGTGTATCAGTTGGTTTTAGCGTAGTCGTTATAACGGAAACATGCAAAAATATGACTTTAACAAGCCATTACGCGAAAACTATGAGAGATAAAAAAATTTCACAAGAGCCAAATTTAGTCACATCTTGTGTCTTAAATAAGAAAAAATATCTGGTATAAATAAAAAATAAGAAAATGGTGATGAAAATTGCGATAGACCGGGCCCTTAAATTGTAACCCCAATGCGGTTACTTCTGTTTTAAACATGCTCGAGATCTAAGTGCAGGTCGATGTCCTAGAAATGTTTTATGAACTTTTGTTTTAAAGATAATTCTATAAAAATTTTGAAAATGTATTGCACGTGATATTTTTTAAGGAATACAAAAACATTGATAGTTTTGGGACTTTAAAATTTTGCTCGGAATACACTGGAGACTGGGTATCGCACTTGGATGCGCTGCGCTGTCACGGGCAATAACAGCTCGCTGTCGTGGAAGTAATTATAGCCGACAGCGTGTCTCTGAGTATATACCTTACAGTAATGCCACACCCTGCCAGAGAGGAAAGCAAAATTCCTTCAGCAGTATTTTTCATTTTAAAGTTTTATATTACTTTGAAGGTGGACTAAGTAGAGAAATTATTAAATTTTCACCCGTCTGAAAAACTATTTCCTGCATCCGAGCGCATAAAACGTATGAACGTTAAACATACGCCGCCATCTTGATTTTATTTAATTTTCGCTATATCGTATATTTTCAATTTTTTTTTTGTGTTTCTTCACGGAAGAGTCAGTTTAAATACGTGTATGTAATCTGTTAATTAATTTTGGTTGTGGTACGCAGAAATGGTATTTAAGGCCATGATCTTTCATTTATTTCAAACAATTGCAAATAACTGAAATATTTTTTAACCAAATGCTTTGGAAAAATTTTGAGACTGTGTACAGTCATATGATACACAATTTTGCCAGAGAGTTTTTTTTAATAATGTACCGTTTGCTAGCAAAAAAAATGCTTCATTTGGGCTTATTTTGACAACAAAATATGTGCTAATTCAGGGGAAAATATCTAAAAATAAATTTGGTGTAATGTAACAAAAAAATTCAGATACAAACTATGATATACAAGTGTTAAAACTGACAGAATAATTTTTTATATGTGTATTAATTTGCGTTAAAAAATTATTTTCGAAATCACTGAAAAACTAAGGAGCAATGCCTTAACGCAAATGTTGTAACCGTACAAGTAAATTTAAATAAATATTCATTCTTTTTCATATTTAAATTTTTAGGTAGGTAATATTCAACGATTGAGGAGTGGCGCCGAGGGGGCGGGGGAAACGGGAAATCCCTGAGAAAACCTACCGACAAACTGTATTCGTCCGGCACGATTTTCACATGCGTAAATCCGGAGAGCGACCCCGCCGGGAATCGAATCCGGATCGCCTTGGTGGGAGGAAAATGACCTAACCATTCGGCCACCGCGGCCCCTAGTTGATATTCGACTTTTGCCAGTGAGTGTGTAGAACCATAGCCGTCTATAGTAGAAGGCCGCGGCCTTAGATCTGGCAACCCTGCCAGGAAGGGTTAATTTAACACTTATTTTGTCTCGCCCAAGGCAGTGACATCTCCTGATTCGCCTGTTTGTAGGGCAGAATAACAAATCAGGTACAGCCATTGTCCTTGGTGAGCTACAAGAAGTGTTAAAATGACCCTTCCTGGCAGGGTTGCCAGATCTAAGGCCGCGGCCTTCTACTAAAGACGGCTATGGTAGAACTGAGAAATCTATGCTGTTACCTTATGAATACCTTATATACTCGTGTCTCTACAGTATATCAATATTTAAACCTTCCCCGTTGTTTTTTCCTATCATTTATCCTAGTAGGGCCTATGTCTAAGATATGCTATAAAATGGCCTAATGCCCACAATTGTAGCTGTGCTTCATGGTTATTGGCGGCGTGTTTTAGTACATGGGCGTTGCTTGCTTGGCTGTGCAAATAAGAATATGGTTACTGAGGCACCACACGTCAGTGATTAACAGATATAACGCCAAGTTGAGTGATGGTTGAAACATCCAATCACTAACCATGTAGCACAGCTGCAGATGTGCGTGTGATGCAAATAATTTGGAGAAAAATCATTTTTGCGGAAATTAAGTATCCCTAGCCATGTGTATGTGTGTGTGTATGTGTGTGAGGGTGTGTGTGTGTGTGTGTCTGAGTGAGGCACGACGCCAAGGGCGATGTTGACCAGTTCATCTCATGCGGCATAAGTAGGGACCCTGGTGTTTCTCGAAAAGAATTTTGCCCCACTTTGTTTCTATGCCTTACGTGCACACATGCAATTTACTTCGTGGCCAGTGATTGGATATTTTAACTCTCTCTCGAGCCTTGGTATTCTACCGGCAAATCACAGCCGTGAGGTGTTGCAGAGACTTTATTGTAATTGGTTCAGACAAGTGACATGCGGCTCTTCATACAGACACGCTGCCAATGATCATGTAGCAGAATTGCAGATGTGCACGTAAGGCCCTGAAACAAACTGGGGCAAAATTCTTTTTGCGAAAAAACAGGGTCCCTAGTTCTCATTAGAGGCACGTGTATTTCGCGTGTTGATTGTAGGTCAGGTTGAACGCCAATAACCTGTATATCACTGTAATTTCTGTGATTAGACGACACCTGTTTTCACACACCTTTGGAGGTTGCAAGCCAGTAGTAAATAATAAAATAATTCGTGGGGCTACCCACTTGTACGGTTAGTAGCCAATAGATATTCGACTCTGGCCAGTGTGTGTATAGGACTGATAAGTCTAGACTGATACCAGATTAATACGTGAAATACTCGAGCCTCTAGTTAAGATCAAATGTCACCTCCCGGAGGGCACTAAGCTAATAAGAGTGTAACTAAGTATTGACAGAATCATGTGGTTTCAGCGTCGCGGCGAGCAACCAATAAGAAGCTGTTTTCTGCTTGAGGACACGAATATTCTTGGACTCGAGCCTACATGTCAATGAACACAAGTTATTTTTTTTTCTATCTCTGGCTATATAAGATAAACGTATACTGGCACTCGATAAAAAAACGTCATTCTTAGATTATGTTATTTCTTGTGAAAATAATTTTGCAACAATTTGTTTCAGTGCCTTATTTGCTTACTTGCAGCTCTGCTTCATCGTCAGTGATTGGATGATATTAACTCTCAGCTTCTCGGGGATTCCGTCCGCAAATCACAGACGTGTGGTGTCGCAGTAACCTTAGTTCTGATTGGTACAGTCAGATGAGCGGCGCCTGTGCGCTGATGCAAAGATGCACGCGTATTCATATGACAACAGCCTAGACTTCTCAGTTCTATACGTGTACCGGCTGAAGACAAACATCTATTGGCTTCTAACAGTATAAACGTGTAGCACGTGATATCACCACGACTTGTTTCCTTATTTATAACTGGCTTGCAGTCGTCAACGTATACGTTATTGACGTTCATCCTGACCTGGAATCAATACGCGAAATAATCGTGCTGCTGACACAGTCCGCTAATGACCATGAAGCAGAGCTGCAGATGTGCTCGTAAGACATTTAAACAAATAGTTGCGAAATTCTCTTCGCCAAAATACACTGGCTCTATTAATTCCACGAACACTTCAGACTGAGTGAAGGTGACCCGGGTTCGATTCCATGCTTAGGCCATCATGATTTCAGTTTTCCATGGTTTCCCGATATTGCTCTTGGTTAATTCTGGGATGGTACCGTCATACAGGCCGTGGTCGATTCCTTTCCTGGTTCCTGACTTCGTGGCACGGTGGACGTACACTACCCGTCTCCCGTCTCAAATGAGTTCGCTGTCGAAGAAACGTCTGTCCCTCTTAAGGCCTCCGCCTACCTCGCGCTTCAAATGCGTCGTAGTGTGTTCTTAAATGCGTTTTCTTTACAAAACTATTCCAAATCTTCCTATTTTGCCAAAGTATGAAAAGAAACCACACTTCGCACAAGGACGGAATGTCATAGTTAAAATACCATGTTTGTTAAAAACACTGTTTCTAAACCTTCCATCAGACCAAAAGACGTCCTTTTCAGACCGTCTTACTTCAAAATGTACTAATGAGATCTATATGAATCTCGGCTGATGACGTACGCGGAACTTAGCTGCAGACTTTCCACCAATAACATACTGTCACCTCTTAAAAGTACCGTAGTAGAAATTGATCAGCAATTCCAGCTGGGTACTTGGTTCGTTGTGGCGTTGCGGCATTTGATGGGCGCTTCATGGTCGTCCTTATAGCGCAGTCGTTTCTCGTCCTCTAACACGATAGTAGGCGAAGCCCTTAATGTAACATAAGAAACTATTCCGAACTGTGTATATCTATATCACGACCTTCTCAAATATACTGCAGTAGGTGCACTATCACTTAATATTATGCTCAAGGAAAATGCAACTTTATGTACGTACATTTACTTTGTAGACGCCACGAATCCAGAAGCTTTATTCTCAAGTACCTAAAAAAATATGAACATTTTCAGTATTTTGGCTTATGTGGTAATCATTTGATGATCAAATGGAAAACGAGCAAGTACAGTTTAACTTATTCTCAGATTTAAAATAATAAATTAATACAAAGGAGGAGCCCTTTACTAGAAGAAACTTTTACAGGTTTCAATATCCTGCAGTTAACTAAATTGATGCTTTTTAAATAAAATAAGTAAGATACTGTTGACTAATCTGAATGGACCACGAGTTCGTAGCAGAAAGATTTTATTGGTCATTCGGGATTAAAAATTTAACTTAAGAAAAATATAATTAGCCGTTACTGCATATAATTCAACACTTACTCTAGTTGCCTTACAGCTTGTATGGTTGGCAGCAAAAGTACTCAATATAGTTCCGTGTATTTTCCTATTTAAATACAACAGTACTGAAAGAAAAGCAACCAAAACCGACATACATAATCGTATTTTATGTAAGTAATAAACGTTTTTTATCCAACTGTGTGCCTATATATTCCTATCATCTCACACGCGCAAACATCAAGTGACGTGTCCAGACAGGTTAGACATGTCCCGTCGTTAGCCGTTACGCGCGGAGAGATACAAATTGGCTGAAAATAGAACTTTACCAGGGATTTTTTTGAGTGCTCACTTTATCCCAAACCGCCTATAGCACAATTTTTGTTTCAGTGGCTTACATGCACTTCGCCAGCTGTGCTTTATGGGTCTCATATTGTGAAACCAAACCATACGTAGGTGATTTAACAGTAGAACCTCAAATCAAGTGAATCACCGATCATGAAGCAGAGATGTAGATGTTACACATAAGGAATTGAAATAAAGTGGTTCAATAATAATTTCACCACAAATTGGTATACTACTAATTGCAATTAAAACGACTACATACCCAAATATCACGACATTGAAGTGTTATGGTGAACGTCGCCTCAAATCGAACTGCTTATAACTTTATACAGCGTGTCCTATAAGTCCGGTCTCGTATAGTACGAGTCACATACCTTATGTGCAAATCTAATCGTGGCCACAAATTAAAATATTTTCTGTCGTAGTGGCTTATGGAGGTGAACACACTGCCGTCGTAATTTAACACACTGCATCACTACTACAATGTTACATACTTAACCCATTTATATTTCCCGTATGAGACCAGACTTATGGCACATTCAGTATATTAGCAAATTCATACAAGACACCTTTGTAAGCGCGTTTTCTTAAAAAAAAAAAAAAAAAAACTTATCTATGAATTTGGATATGGCGTTGCAAGATCGCGTTTTGATTCTCGTCTGCTTGTTTATACCCACAGTTGCTTGGGCAGGGGGGGGGGAAATGTACCCCCTCCTACAAATTTAAACTTTTTTTTTTTGTAAATTAACATATAAAACGAAAAATTAGCTGTTTGCGTTCCAGCACTTTTTGTGTTAACGTAAATAATAACTGTGTTTTTTTTGTTTCATACAAAATAATTGTAATTTAGACTTTAGGGACGTGTCTTCCCCCCTCCCCTTTTTCAGCCAATCCGTCAAACACAGAAAAACAGACATTTTTTTAGTCATGCTATGCCTGCATTGTGTTTATACAAGCCTGACATAAAGAGCCAGTGCCATTATTAAGCGTTCTGAATTCGTGCAATTTTTTTTTCGACGGAGACAGTAAATAGTCTAGAAACAAGCTGTTTGTGATTCAATTTGCTTTTTGTTTTGTTTCCTTGCTGCGAGATCTCATTCTACGTGTGAAAAACGGCTTGCAGCGAAATACAATAGGTGAAAGAGAGAGAGAATGAGAGAAATTAATGCCGGCCGATAAACATGTTTTATTCGCAACCGTTTTCAGAGAGAAAAAAAATCCACGTGGAGATGACGGAATTACACCAGCTATTTAAAAAAATAAATAAATAAAAATCGTATCAAACGGCGGTTGGTGCGATATCGACGGGGAATTAAAATCAGACAGATATTCGGCTTATTTTGGCAGGAATAATCCTTCTCATATTTGAGCTGTGAGCCAGAAACGTCGGCGTTTATTCTTAAACGATGTCGCGCGTTGGTAAATTTATTTTTTGAAATGGCAAAACTGTGACGACGTGAATATAACACACTAAATCGTACCGTTTTTAGGCGAGTGAGTCGCTGTAAAACATATGACACACACATGCATACATGATCATTGAAAGAACTGTGCAATGGGAGTGCATGACTGGATTTATTTGCTTGGACATATTCCATTGCGAAATAAATGACTGTCAAAAGAAAACTAAATATAAGACAAGAAAATATAAATAAGCAGAGTATGCTTTAGTCATCAGGATTCTGATTATTTCCAGACATATGCATTTGTTTATATATATATATATAATTATTAATATACATATAATACACACACACACACATATATATATATATATATATATATATATATATATATATATATATATATATATATATATATATATAGACCAGTTCGAAAGGGAAACAACCTAAAAAAATTTGCATGTTTAGTTTAGCTCATACCAACATACAGAAATGCACTCTGCTCAGTTGGAAAGAAGCACAACACGTACACACTACCTGGTTTTAATAACGTGGCACTTTATTCTTATCGCCAGTCAAGTTCTAGAAATTGTATTTCTTTTAATTTAAAAAGTGTGATAATTTCAGCGAAGGCAGACTACAATCATTTCAAACGCTTTTAACAGTTGTCTCCGTACTTTTGCTTCAAATGAATACCAACCAAATATGTCAATTAACAGATTTTTCGGCGAAACGGAAATATTGCTATATGTATTTTACTCAAAACTGGACATTTTTAGTTGTTTAGTTGTTTCCCTATTAAACAGTGTCTTATATATATACAGTATTTAAAAAAAATTGTGTGAGTATGAACTTGCGTTTGTCTGTATTTTATCATCTTAGGAAAGATAAACATTACAGTCGATTGTATAAAATAGCATATACAGGATGTTCCTTAATTGGTTGTCATAAATCAGGTGGGTGGTAGAAGTGTAATGGAGAGATTTTTGCCAGCACTTTACATCTAGGTCTTAAGTGCTGGTGGGGGGTGACATTGTGTGGGTTGGAGCGACGCCGGAATGAAGAGGAGGGGGAAACGAGAGATCCCCGAGGAAACCCTTTGACAAGCGGCATCGTATTACACGATTCCCACATGCGAAAATCTGGGGACCGACCCCGGATAGCCTTGCTGGTAGAGGGGGAGGGGCGAGTGCTCTGGCCTCTGCGCCACCGTAGCTCATTGAATGGCAGAGAACGCAAAGACAAACATTATGCGCGAGTGAACATTTGTCCGGAAATGACAGCCTGCGAAGTTGCAGGGGCAATTATTAGTGCTTGGATTTGAATTCCACGCTCTCCAAGCACCAGTTTAGTGACTGAGAGGCAGAGCAAGTGGAGCAGAGTGGGACGTGGATATTGCGGGCTGTAGGCATCGGGTTAAGGCGATAAATCGAGTATAACCATAGGCACGAGTATTTCGCGTATTGATTGTAGGTCAGGTTAAACGCCAACATCCTGTATATCACTGTAACTTCCGTGATCAGACGACAGCTAGGGACCCCCGTTTTTCGCGAAAAGAATTTTGCCTCACTTTGTTTCGTTGCCTCACGGGCACATCTGCAGTTCCGCCTCGTGGTCAGTGATTGGATAGTTTAACTCTCGCGAGCTTTGGGATTCTACCGGCAGATCACAGACGTGTGTTGTTGCAGGAACGTTATTGTAATTGGTTCAGTCAAATGATATACGGCTTTTCACATAGACATACTGCCAATAACCATGACGCAGAATTGCAGTTGTGTATGTACGGCACTGAAACAAAGTAGGGAAAAATTCTTTTCACGATAAATAGGGGTAAAAAAGGACAGCTTATATTTACAGCTTAGTAATAAAATAATTCGTGGTATATCTACTTGTACGGTTAGGAGCCGATGGATATTCGACTTTGGCCAGTGCGAATATAGGACTGAGAAGTCTAGGCTGCTACCAGAATAATACGCGAAATACTCGTGCCTCAAAATATAACACGTCCGTCGAACCCCTCATCGCCTCTAGGCACGGACTACTAACTAACGTGAAGTGTTTTCGTAGAAAGTATTTTTCGATGGGCCTTAAGGCTCGGTTTCAGTCGCCATATTGAATTTTATTATTTTTCGCTTTTTTGGGATTCTGAAAATAAAATTGTTAAATCGGCGACTATACCGCAAATTGTATCTACATTGCACTACAATACAAGCACGGTATTAGATCTGGTAGTGTATTGTTTGGTTGCAATCTGCCGGACAAAATTATGAATATAAAAATATATACCACACACACTGCGGCGTAATTATAAGTTGACAGCTAAATCGCAAAGTCTGTACTGAAGCAAATTGAAGATAGAATGTGAGTTATATTGGCGAATTTAACATTTTTCTTCTTAGAATTTAAAAAAAAGTGAAAAATAATAAAATCCAATTTGGCGACTGAAACTGAGCCTTAAAGTGATGACCCTGTTATTTGAACTGTGGGAAGTATGTGGTAAAGACCAATTCAGGTTTCTATCATTACGTTTTACGATTACGATTAATATTTTGTTAGCTACAGAAACGTGAAAAAGCCATTTTTACCACTTTTAAGGAGCTTGGTAATAGTTGTTTTTAATTAGCGGACAGCACTTTAAAAACCATACAGACGCATTTTGAAGTGTGTTTTCTTTTCGTAGCTACACGTATTAGAAATATTTTTAGTACTTATTCATGAAACAGTACTTTTCATACCACGCTACAACACGGCTCACACGCAGTCCTTGGCTTTAACGTTTAAGGCCACACATGGAGTTTTGCAGTGATTTTGAAAATTATTTTTAAAGTAAGGTAATTTTCGTATCGAAGATTACCTCGATTGTTTTGTTACAAATACGCCTAAATAAACACTGGAAAAAATCACTGTTAAAGAAATTTTTAAGCAGTTTATTTTTACGTGTATTGTAAAATTGGCGTAGTAATCACAGTAGTGTATTTCCTGTACACTGCAAGTATCCTTGTATTATCTGTAAATTTCTCAAGGTTACTTAGTGTTCGATATATGTAGACAACTAGTCCTGGAGCATTGTGTCGTGAGATAGTTGCCTAGGACTAGATACGCAAAAATACTTACTTCAGTGCTTTCGGTAACACTGCAAGACTATTAAGAGTGTGAAATGCTGCAGACCAGTTCAGCTAAACAGAGAAACATGCGTACCTAAAACCAGAGAAAATATTAAACACAGGACACTGAAGTCACATGTTACATAGCAGAGAAATAAAAACAATTCTGAATAATATTTAATGATATTTTATTGTTGTTCTTTAGACAGCAGACTTGATAGAACCTTGAAAAAATCCAAGGATAATGCTACGTAGCAACGTGTACGGGAACGAACGAAAATACTTATCAAAATAATAAATTCCTGGTAGCTAAAATATTACTACCATATCCTTTCAGAAATTGTTACCATGACTATGAGGCACATTTAAAGGTACTATTTTTTTTTGTTCCATAATTGTCAACTTTGAGTATATTATTGATTGAATGGCAAGTGGATTTTTATTGTTATGAATTTATCGCAAATAAATGTCTTTATTCAGGACTGCCACATATATGAAAAATAATTTTTCGTATTGTCCCAAAATCACGCCACATAGCCGAAGTCACCCCCCGGTACGGTATGATATTGTCTTATGTGCTGTGGAAAAAAAATTATTTTAATCATTAAAATATCACAAAAAATTTGAATCGAAAACCATCTTCAACTTGTTTCCATACTTAATTAACTTAAAATACACTTAAATCTCAGGGTAAGTAATTAAATCTCCACTCAAGTAAAGTTTTTGTCTATAGAGTAAACGCTTTAAAACAATGCTTTCGGCGTTGCTGAAACTCACATAGAAAGAAATATCAAAGATCCTGTACCTTAGAATCATTAGGTAGGAAATTACTATCCAAACCATATTTAATCTTTCCACAAATTAAAATAAAACGTGTCAAAATATACGAACAGCCCATTAAATCATCCTAAATGAAAAAGCGTTTAGTCTGTCCTCGACGAGACTGAAATCAGTTTGCATCACCTACGCCGTAACTTAAAAGTGACATACGTTTCGTAATGACGTAGCATATACGTCTTGCGAAATTCTTGAATATTGATCCCTAATTTTTTTTTTAATAATTAGCGTCGCACGGCGGTAAGCAAATTTGAGCTTCTGAACTTCAGTTATATTAATACCCTGTATGTTATAATGGCGTTGAAGTATTCTAATTCAAACGAAACGTAAAATATTTATGCCATAATTATTCCGCGACCCAAAAGATGTCTTAATCTCCGACCCTGGCGAGCGCGGTCTCTTCGAAAACCTTTTCGCCCCTGGCAAAAACTGCCGTCTGGGTTCGAGGTTACCTGACTCAAAACGTGGATAAAAATACAAAACACAAAAAAATACTCGTCTATAACTACGGCGGAGTTATGAAAAATACGCGGAATATTAACGATGCTAAGAAAATAAAAATAAAAAATAAAAATAGAAAAATGTATGTGGATGAGGCGTAACACAAACCACGTTAGAAAAACTTACTCTAGACTCAGTATATGGGCGTTTATCAACTAACCCTGTAAATTAAATGACGAATATATCAAATATAATTTGAGTAAAAATTAATTTTATCTTTCAAACAAACACAAAAAAAGTCAAATGAGAAAAAAGAACTAAGAGTCTCAATATACTAATTACTGAAAAAAGTATTTCTGTAAGCGAAATGCTAACTCATCAAATAGGAATAAATTAAAATTAACATGTGCGTTAAATCAGGAATTAAAGTAGTGTTTACTAACAAAGATACACAAGTGCTAAATATTTTTACCAAGACAAATATGATGAGCTAAATTATGGTGTTTGTTTGCGCTTGTAATATTTCTGTAGCAAAAATAACTGTGATTGTAATTTCCGTCAGTTCACCGTTCGAATCCTGAGTCAAAATAGAGACGAAAATGTAAGTGGCAAGATGTTACACGATATTTTTACGCACAATATGGAAACTGGAGCAAGGTCCTCTTGCGCTCCACACCCATGTATTATTGTATGTATGTAACGTCGAGTAAACGTAGTATCATGGACTGCTCGGGATTTGAACCTGCGCCCATAATATGATAGTGAGAACAGTGGTAAAGGTGGTTCGGTATAAGTGAGCACTCAAAGAAGTCCTGCTAAAGTTCTATTTTCAGTCGATTCGTATCTTTCCGCACGTAACAGCTAACTACGGGAAATATCTAACCTCTCTGGCCACGTCACTTGATGTTTGCGCGTGTGAGATAAAGTCTGTAGTCAGTATGAATCAAAACAGTTTAATTTTTAAAAGTTTGATTAAAAATATAAAATACAATTATGTCAATATTTGTTTATTTAGTTTCTGTATTGTTGTATTTACATAGGAAACACACGGAACTGTATTGCGTAATTCTGCTGCCAACCATACAAGCAGTAAGGAAACTATATAATGTTGAACTATATGCAGTAACGGCTAGCGATATTTTTCAAAAGTTAAAATTTTAGTGCTCACTTGATCCCGAATGAGCTATAGTAAGGTATATGTGTAGTATGTGTGTGTATATTATACATGCACGCAACCAACACATTCAGACATGTATATATCGTTCTTGTACTGAGTCGAGCGGTTAGGATTTCTTCCAGGGAGTTTGAGGGTTGTCCGCTCCGTTCACTTCCTGTCGCAGCTGTTCTGAAGTTACAATGAAATCTAGTTTCAGCCTGGAAACTGAACTCTTGGGAAATTTACTTTCTGCAAAAAAAAAAAAACTAGAAGAGAACACAACTTCGTCTTTAAGTTTTTACAAAATTCGATAAAGAAAAATATTACTTTCAATTTATATAGTAAAAAAAGACAAAACAATATACGGAACCTGATTTAACTGACCAGCAGATGGTCACATGACCTGATTCGATCCACAAAGTGGATTATGTATCTGTAAATTTATAGTTTTGCATTTTGTCATGCCTTGCAAATTACTTTTCTATAAACAGTTGGCAAACACGTTGAACTACTGCACGTGAACATAGATGCATCCCTTAGAAAACTAAACTTACAACAAATTGGAACTCAGCATTAGTTCTAAGATACATAGGCCTGTAGATTGACGCAGATGAAAATATTTCTGCATCGCGCAAATGAAATTATTTCTTTAGTACGATTCGTATCACAAGAAAAATAGGTACCTTTGTTTGAGGCTATACATGGGGAACTTAGATTTTGGAGAAAATATTTTTTCACCAACGTCTTACGTGCACATCTTAAAGGGGAGTGTTAAACAATTTTACTATATTTTAAGTTTTTGAGCTATAACTAGAGCCACGATCTTATGGCGCAAAGATTTTTGCAACATTTGGTTTCAATGTGTTATGTGCATTAATACAGCTCTGCTACATCGTCTGCGATTGGATGGTTTCGCTCTCACTTGCCTTGGCAAATTACAGACGTACGGTCGCAGTAATCTTATTCTGATTGATGCACTCAAATGAGAAACATGTCTAAATAGACACACTGTCAATAACCATGAAGCATAGCTGCCGATGTGCTCTGAGACTGAAACAAAGTGGGGCAAAAATCTTTCCGCGACAAAATCGTGGACTTAGTCATAATATTTATTCAAATTTTACTATCAAAATTTTCTCTTCGACAAAGCATAGGCTATATTCTCGGTAAACTGCTTGGCATAAATAATAACGGAATCTTTCATTAATTTGCCATGCAGAATCATTGCAAGAGAATTATTGAAAGTTAACCTATAATTCTCTTGCAATTATTCTCCGTGACAAATTAATGAAAGATTCCATTATTATTATTATTTAAGTCTTAGTAGTTTACCAAGAATATATCCTATGCTTTCTCGTAAATAAAATTTTGATAATACAATTTGAATAAACGTTATGGCTCAAAAACTGAAAATACAATAAAATTGTGTAACACTTCTCCGTAAGTTGTGCATCATGGTCAGTGATTTGGATAGTAGATAGATTTAGGGGAGTTTGGGACAAGGGGATAGGGGATTGGAGCGTAGGAGCCACTGATGACGTCACTGCCGCCATCTTGAATGACGTAATTTCCCCGTTTTTACCTCAAAATTTCCCTTTTTTACCTCAAAATCAATAAAATTTCCCGTTTTCCCCTCAAAATTTTCCGTTTTTCCCTCAAAATTTCCCAAATTTCCGTCAACATTTTCCCGGAAAACTAAAAAAATTCTCAAAAACACCGTATTGCTCAATCAGGCTGGAGGAGGCTGAAAAGGAGCAATAGGAAGCCTGAATGAGCAATATTTCTTAATTGACAACAGGTATCCTGGATAAGATGGATGCTGGAAACATAATTGTCCATTAAGAAATATTGCTCATTCAGGCTTCTTATTGCTCCTTTTCAGCCTCCTCCAGCCTGATTGAGCAATACGGTGTTTTTGAGAATTTTTTTAGTTTTCCGGGAAAATGTTGAGGGAAATTCGGGAAATTTTAAGGGAAAAAGGGAAATTTTGAGGTAAAAACGGGGAAATTACGTCATTCAAGATGGCGGCAGTGACGTCATCAGTGGCTCCTACGCTCCTATCCCCTATCCCCTTGTCCCAAACTCCCCTAAATCTATCTACTTTGGATGTTTTTAACTTACAGACGTCTGGGTGTTCTACCCGCAAATCACGGATGTGTTGTATTGCTGTAACATAAATTCAGTTTGACACAATCAAATGACCGACGTCTCTGCACAAAGACACGTTACTAGAGACCGGAAAAATTCGCGGGTTCACTGAGCTGTAGGCTAGCTTCCAAGAATATATGTGAAATCGTGCAGACTGCAGCTGTTTATTTGCTGCTCGCGTACCCAGTGAAATGGGCCTGTGTTCAACCACAGAATTATTACTGGCTCAGCTACTTCCAGGAAGAGTCGAGTAAGTCAACGGTCAATTATGAACGTAATACAGAACTATAGTTGCTGGAACTCTAGCTTGCTCCTAAAGAAAAACGCGAATTTTTCAGGTCTCTATACGTTACCAATAACTGGAGATGATGGTTTCTCCTGGAAAACTTGACTGTTTGCTGTTAATGCTCCATCTGTACATTTCTCTTATCTCTGAGTGCGAAAAAAATACGTTTTTTTCTTTTTGTTGATAAGATATGTAAACAAATATTTTCAAATAGCTATTAACATATTCTAAGTTGTCTACTTAGCTTTATTTTCAAGCAATTAACATAGCATTTTATCTTTTTGAGAAATTCAATTAAATACACAATTATTAGGAATCTTCCCTCCTTATCAACAAATATTTCAAATGCAGTTATTTTAATTTTAAATTGTTCCACAATTTATTGTGCCCACTTCTTGCATACGTTTCCGCAGCTGTCTAAATTATTACTTACCTAATCCCAAGGATAATTTTTCTGCATTGTCTTTGCATTGTGTGCTGCTTTATATTAAATTTTTTTTTTTTCAAGTTCCAGAAAAAAAAGTTTTCTTCCAGAGAATGCATCTGCAGCAATTTCTCTTTAGCGCATTTGATACACTCATAACAATATATAAAACAGTACATACAATCTCTGAAAACATGCAGCAACAAGAAAACTGCGAGCTTAACCCTATACACTGGCTATATCAAGATTTTTTTGTTGCATCGTAGGATTTCGTGCAGCCAACTTAATAGAAAAATGTAAAGTACAATATTTGCAAATTTTACTTTACCCAAAACCTAATTCTGTCATAGTAACGATTGCGAAACAGACTTTCAGCAAGGTTTAGCTTAAGTTAGGAAGTTATACTATGCAAAGCACATGTGAAAGTCACGTTCATTAACACCAGCCTACGTTATTTTTGCTCACCTCTCATTGTTATTAGCATAGAGCTGTCGGGTATTATTAGTCTCCTGTAGTATTGATAGGGCCTATAAGCGGTTCGGGATAAAGTGAGCACTCATAAAAGCCCTGCTAAATTTCTGTTTTTAGCCAGTTCGTATCTTTCCGCGCGTAACGACTAACGACCGAAATGTCTAACCTCTCTGGAAACGTCACTTTATGTTTGCGCGTGTAAGATAAATTGTGCAGTCAGTATGAACCTATATAGTTTGATAAAAAAAAGTTAATTAATTGTATAGAACACAAATATACCGATTCCAGCTGATTTTATTTTAGTACTGTTGTATAGGAAAATTCACTTAACTACGTTCTGCAATTCACTACTAACCATACAAAGAGTTAGGCAAGTATCATCAATGTAGATTCACATGTAGAAACGGCTAGTGATAGTTTTCAAAGGTTAAATCTTTAGTACTCAATTCATCCCGAACGACCCATATTATCGTACAGTCACTGATGTCATCATAGCGGGTGTAATTTCCTCATTTTTCTGTCGGTAATCTTGTAGTTCAATAGTTAATACACGCTTGATCTTCAGCACTCCATGGCCAATGTTTCAATGTAATTTAAAAATTTATTTAACTGAGAGTTAAATGTTGAGTCACACAAAAACTGCTTTGCGCAAACTAATAATTTGTTTGTATACAGCGTAGTAAATAATTTTGTTTGTGAAACAAAATTTCTGTGTTTGTTTTATTTTCTTGCCAAGTAAGAAGTTTAATATAACACGTTATGTAGTACATACACACTAATGGATATATGATTTGCAAAATGTATGAATTATAAGTAGGTAAGCAGAGATTTGTTAGTAATTTGTACCTTTTTTTTTTTCTAGAGATTATTTTCTGTCGAGATATTTTGTAAGTAGCATCATAAAATCTACACACACATACCTATTTATAAATGTTTATATGTGTGTATGTGTGTGTATGTAATCATGCCTCAAGTTTTACTTTGTAATATCTGTAACAATTAGCATTTTATATATTATTATTATATATATAATTGTCTCAGAAATTTCTAATTAATTGTTGAGGATTGACAAGAAACTACGGCATGCACAAATATAAAAGTTTGGTAGATGCAACATGCAACAAAATGTAAATTTGTACACGCCAAACATATTATTGCATTTGCGTACACCAAATATTTAGTTGTCGGGCACAAGTAAACTGTCGAATAAATTACAATTTTTGTTTGGGTCATAATAGTCAGGTTTTGCATTTGGTATTTTGCTCTGGTAACAAAATATTTTATCAACGCAAGTAAGTGTTTCCGCCTGTTTAAACAAATATTACGTAATAATTTGTTTTAGTGTATTTTCTTAATATGTAGTGTAATATGAACATCATTCTAATGATAAATTACGATGGTGTGCATGCGTACTTGCTTTTCATCTACAGTTTTTGCTGTAGTAAGAGAGGAATGCATTTGTGATGTTGGCTGCAGTGGTAGCGTGAAAATTTAATGTGAAACAGAAGAGTTTTGAATACTGTACCATGTTTAATTGAGAAAAGTTAAGCGCATTATATCGTCCTCTATGGTTTGCCTTCAACATTAGTTGGGAATTTTTATACGTACGGTTGGGATACTGTGGGGATGAGTAATTGACTACATTAATTGCATATCCCTAACCTCTCCATCACTACTCATGAAATATTCCCACGTCATTTTCATAATTTACATTGGCAAATCCCAGTCTGCGAAGTGGTTGGCCAAACTGACGGCCACAATCAACGAACACGAGCAGTTAAAATTATCCGTAGCACAAATCCGCACGTTTCCTCCGTTCCTGTTAGTAAAAAATTCAATTCAATCAGTGTACACTCGTAACCGCTATCACGAACATTGCATACTTGGAGCGGAAAAACCTTTTACGTTATTTGAACCACAGAATTCTGAGCACGTCCACAGGAAGCGTAGCGGAATAAAATCTTTTGAACTATTAAAACGTAGCATGAATTCATATTTTTGCACGATAGGGCCAGACAGGAGCTAGGTACGAATTGCAATCATCCTGTCGCATTGAATGGTAGAATTATATATATATATGTGTGTGTGTGTGTGTGTGTGTGTGGAATCCGCAATTCAGGTAACTAAGAAACTGGAAATTTTCTCAGTTAAAGTAGTTAAATTCTAATGAATTTATTTCGACGAAAAACATTTTGATATTAAATAGAAATAAATTTGAACAAATTATCGGTGTTTAGTAAATATCAAGCGTCTTCTAAATTATTCTTTTTTTTATACATAAAAAATAATTGGTTGCTTTGAAATGTGTTGATAGCTGTTGGTTGGAGATGTTGTTAAATTGTGCTCTCAAGCTCTTCTGCAATATGTAAGTCGTAATGATTTTCACGTGGTGTTATAAATAACTTGCCATGTTTATAATTTATGCATGGATAAGGTTCAGTAATATCAGTAGTGGTTACTTGGCTTTTGCAGTCCAGGAAATAAGTTGAAGTGTTAGCTTCGTGAAGTATGTATGCAGAGTCAGAAAATAAATTTTCACCCGCCTATGTATTTCATCCCTAAAGTCGATATTGCACGATACCATTTACCGTGCGTGATCTTCTACAAGTAGAGGCCAATAAAATTCGCTGGTTCACTTACCTGTAGGCTAGCCTCCAAGAATATATGTGCTCTCACACAAACAACAGCTGTTCATTGGTTGCTCACTGACACAGTGGTACCACACTACCACAGACTAAATAGTAATACAGACGTGAAATGACGTGGCGACTCGTTTTATAATTGCGAACTCCGCCGCTTATTGGCTGCCCGAATCTGTTGATACCTGCCCCGTGTATGTTTGGCTCCTGAATGTTACGGCAGGTTTCCTATTGGCCTGGCTGCCGGCTAGCAGGGCAGCCGCCTTACGCTCATTGGCGGTAGGTATTTCCGCCATGTTGCTGGCCAGGAACGCCATTTTGCTGGCGTGTGTGACTGAGTTCGCCGAACTAACAGCTATTTCACTTCTGTATTCCTAAATATTCTGTGACACTACTAGGCCTGAATTTAGGTGCTTCTCTATTATTGGCTCAGTGTTCTCCACACTCTAAATCTGAATTACTCAATATTCACTGATTCACGCCGATGGATGGAGCAGTTTCAACAAATTGAATCAGCGAGAAACCATTGTGAAATCGGTGAATATTCACTGATTCCGATAGTGTGTGCCAACATTCCATAGGATAATTAGTGAATGGTCACAGGTTTTCCAGTAATTTTTTTACTGATTCAATAAGTGAAAGCTGTTATTTGAAATACAACTGGGAAAAACTGTGAATATTCACTGATTCGCTTGTGAGATGTTGGTACTCTTAAAGAAAATCAGTGAATATTCACTAATTAAACAGTGATTTATTTTCACTGATTCAAATTGTTGAAACTATTCCAGCCATCAGCGTGAATCAGTAAATATCCACTAATTCAGGTTTAGAGTGCAAGAGGTGTCAAATAAGGCAAGAGTCAATTGCGATGTTAACACGAATCTACAGTTGTTTGAGTCTTAGCTTGTGCTTAAATCAAAACACGAATTCTTCAGGTCTCCATATACGAGTTGAACAAGATGATGTGCAGGCTGCTCTTTGCGACGGCGTAGATGTTTCCTGTTAGACGAGAGCATGTGGCGGAATTTATGGAATTTGTAATAATTAGAGACATTTGATTTTCACGGAAATAATTTAGCACCATCTTGTTTCAGTGTCTTACGTACACATCTGCAGCTCTGCGTCACGCTCAGGGATTGGATGTCTTAACTGTATCCAGTATTGGGGTTCTGTCCACCAACTACAGACGTGTAGTAACATTGTTCTGATTGGCACAGTCGAATAAAATCCGTCCCTGCACAAATACTCACTGCCAATAACAACGAAGCAAAGCTGTATATGTCCACATAAGGTATTGATAGCGACCTCTGTTTTTGGCGAATAGAATTTTGTCCCAGTTTGTTCCAGTGCCCTACGTGCAAGACTGTAATTCTGCTTAAGGCCATGATCTTTTATTTATTTCAAACAATTGCAAATAAGTTGATTATTTTTAAACCAAATGTGTTGAAAAGTTTGAGACTGTGTACAGTCATACGATACACAATTTTGCCAGAGCGTTTTTTAAAATAATGTACCGTTTGCTAGCAAAAAAATTATTTTGCTTCATTTCGGGCTTATTTTGACAAAAAAAATGTGCTATTTCAGGGGCAAATCTCTAAAAATCTGTTTGTGTATAGCAACAGAAAAATTAATATACAAACGATGATACATGAGTGTTAAAACTGCCAGAATAAATTTTTGATATATGTATTAATTTTCGTTAAAAAAAACATTTTCAAAGCCACTGCAAAACTAAAGAGCGAGACCTTAATGGCCAGTGATTGGACGTTTTAACTATCACAAGTTTTGGGGTTCTGCCCGCAAGTCGCAGGCGTGTGGTGTTGTTGAACCCTTATTGTGGTAGGCTCAGTCAAATGAGATACGTTCCTACACATAGACACGCTGCCAATAACCATTTAGCAGAAGTGCAGATTCACGCGTAAGGTACCGAAACAAAGTAGGGCAATATTCTTTTCGCAAAAAAATAAAAAGGATCCTTAGGTATTGATACAAAGCTAGGGGCAACATTCTTTTCACGAAAATTAGGGGTTCTTAGTAATAATTAAATACATGCAAAATTCGAGTTATTTTCTGCCGTCAGACTAAGGCTATAGGCTTGTTTGTCGTCACTTATTGATTGACAATATCGGGGTCTTGTCGTGTGTGAAACATCTGTCCAGTAACAAAAAGTTCTACGGTAAAGTGACAAACTTACTGTAGAGCAACCACGCGTAAATGTCACCACTGAGCAAACAACTATATATGACGGTTTATCGCGGGAAAACTTGACTGTTTGCAGGATTTCAACACACGTTCAGCTTACCAGAATATTACTGGCTTTAGCTTGTACTTGGAGCTGTTACCCTATTTGACTGAGCCAATAAGAATCCCGATATTGTAATATTTGATGCCAGTTATTGTCACATAATATTTAGGAATACAGAAGTGAAATAGCCGGTGTAATACTGCAATATGTGTTATTTAACCAATACGCTGAAAAGTCGGTATAGGGTCCATATTACAATTTTTTTGTAACGTATAACGTAATCAGAAATGATCTGTACGTTAACATTAATGGGGGTGTGGGTATCTAGCGTATAGATCAACACTAGCATTAGCTTTGCACATGTAATGAGTGTAAATAGAACGTATGA